>JACXGK010012723.1:0-13947 GCA_016801125.1 Novumbra hubbsi | reverse complement strand
GGGGTTATGGGAGATGGTTCTAATGGTTGATGGTTGGATACAGGGGTCAGTGGGAGGTGGTTCTAATGGTTGGTGGTTGGATGCAGGGGGTTAGTGGGAGATGGTTCTAATGGTTGGTGGTAGGATACAGGGGTTATGGGAGATGGTTCTAATGGTTGGTGGTTGGATACAGGGGTTATGGGAGATGGTTCTAATGGTTGGTGGTTGGATACAGGGGTTAGTGGGAGATGATTCTATTCTAATGGTTGGTGGTTGGATACAGGGGGTTAGTGGGAGATGGTTCTAATGGTTGGTGGTTGTATACCACGTCCACTGCTGCTTCTCTCTGACTCCCGCCCGTTGCCAGGCAACTACTCAGCCACTGTCAAAGAATTTCCAGGGACATTTAGACGGTGCTGTGATTTGGGGGGTGGTGGATATTGGTTGGCACTGGGGTTAGGGGAAAGATGGAGACCAAAAGGCTTGAAGATCAGGTCACCAAAACCTTACAAGTCACGTTACATAACGGTACATAGCAATTAATACATGACCCTAGTTGCACGTAGCGATAACACATTAACCGAGAGGCACATAGCACTTTAACATGACCCTAACAATACATAGCACTTACACATTATCCTAGCAGCACATAGCTCTAAAACATGACCCTAGCGGAAAATAGAAATAAGACATTACCCCAGTGGCACATATAATTAAGACATTACCCTAGTGGCATGTAGAAATAAGACATTACCCTAGTGGCACGTAGCACTAACACATTAACGTGGCCTAACAGAACGTAGCAAAAATGCATTACTGTGGCCCCTACAGTTGACACGTAGCACTAAGACATTACCCTGGAGGCACCTAGCAAAACACAATACTCTAGTGCTGTTAGTACACGTAGTGCTAACACATTGCCCTAGCGACACTTTGCTCTCTAGAAGCACATTTCTCTATGTGCTGGTTTTTTGTTCTACCTCATCATTATCACTCCCCTGATGTCTAAAGTCCTTGATCAGAGGGTTGCAATGAAGGCATAGATTTGAATGGGCTTTGGGGTCCAGAGTGGAGTTTCAGGGCTTTAGAGACTGATTGTTCTAGAGGAGCACTGCATTAGAGGGATATTGTTCTAGTGGAATATATATATATAAGTATAGGTACTTCAAGCCAAAATGTCAAAGGGTTTTAGAAATAAGTATTTATACTTATAGTAGTTACTCCATATTAACAGCCTACCTGCTCATTTGTATACCCCTACAAGTTCCTCATATCTTTGAGAAACCATCAAAAGTTGGTTCCTTGAAGAACCCTTTGAAGAGAATTGGGGTGCCCCCAACGTTTTAAAATTAAGAAATGTATTTAATTTAAGAAGAGTATACGGTATTTGTTTATTTTCAGACTACCTAACTACCAGCTCAGGAACAAGCAGAGCTGTCTACCCCCTGCACAGTGTCCTAGCTGCTGACTGGGTACCTCCCTCAAAACAAGCGAATTGGAGGACCCCTACTTTTCCTTTGCTCCAGTCTTACCCTACTTCCTCTCCATTTCTCCCAGGGATAGGTTCATTGGCCAGCCTGTGGCTTTAGGCTCCTCCTCCTACCGCTCCTTTAGCCGGTGAGTTAAACATTTATTTGTGAATGGAGAGACATCAGAGGGGAGCCCAGTGGCACTGAGGAAAGGATGTTCCCCAAGTGTGTCTGTGTACAACCACCAACTAGCATAGGAGAACATGTTCTGCTGCGTTGTACTGTGCAGCTTCAACAAGTTACATATTCAGTCATCTGGCAATCACGTTTTTTACTAAGCAGGTTTCCCAGACACACTTCATCTTCAAGGGAGATTTTCCATTGAATAAGATGTTATAGTCATGAGACCAGATATAATCTGTGCCCGGGAAACAAGCTCCTAATTCTTTTTATAACTCAAATAACGTTTTAATCACCATGAAAAAGAATCATCTGTAGTCAGTCCAGTCTGAAGTGACTGTTTCCTATTCTTGGGATTATATTACCACACAATTAGGTTGACATACATGTGACACTGTAAACTAATGAGATGTTTGAACATCTCTTGTGCAGAATGCCACTAGGCTTATTTAATTATAATAGACCAAGAACTCATTAATTGAGGACTCTAGACCATCCTATCAGCCAATCAAGTTCGTGTTTAAAGAAATACTCATTGGTATCTTAGCCCACACAATAAAACAGAATATTTCAAAGGCAAAGAAGGCTAAAATACATAAAATGATTACAAACGTGTTTGGTATTTACATTAAACACACACAGTGACTTATTTGATAATTAAAATATAACTTTTTAAAGCACTGCATGGTGACTTTGAGGTTATTACTTCACACTGATAACCTAAGGTAACGTAAAGGAATGTATTTTATACTGGTCTGGATAAGAAGAGGAAATGTCTGGGAGGCCCTCCTCGGTATTGTTCAATCAATCCAACAAATGTGGAGGAGGAGCTTTTTTTACCATTCCTCTTTAAACAGGAACATCCGGTTGTTGGAGACCAAGCAGGAGGGAGCAGGTTATCAAGCTGAGGGTCAATTATTATACCCACCTCGTCATTGTCTTAGTAAAGAGAACTGAAGTACATTTAAAATGTATTCACTAACTGATCTCTAAAACAGAGCGTTGTGATAAATAAATCCTGATGAAGCCTGGTCTAAGAGCTGTGTGTTGACTTGTCACTGGAAGACAGCACACGCATACACTCTGAGACCAGGCTATGTTAGCCTACATCCTCTCATGGTTCCTTACGTTTAGTCAGAACACTGAAAAGGCGCTAGAGAGGGTTTAGTCTCCCAAGATGTAAAAAATGAGCAATGAATGGAACAGTGGGAGTGTGTGTGTGTCAGTGTGTGTGAGGAGAGCCCGTCGAGACGATCAGGAGAGGTTAACTCTCCTCCTTGAGACAGATGAAAAGGAAAGGGTTTTACTTAAGGAGGAGGACCCCCCATGCCTTGGGGGCGGGCTCTGCCCACTGATTGATCTTCTGGAGAGGACTGCTTGAGTTCCTTTGCTAGCACATACTGAACACACATACTGCACAAAAACAACAGGGCTTCTTTGGCAGGCAAACGTTGTCAAACGCGGTAAATAGAAATGCCACGATGAATAGAGCCAATGATGGAGAGGCATGTTTGTTCTAAATTACATATTTATTTCTGAGTACCTTACCGTTGCTTTCCTATTGAACGTGCCCCTGGCTTATGTGGATGTTTATAATATGGGGATGGACTGCAGTTGACACTTTCACACTATGTATGGCTAGGGTAGATCAGGTGGAAGAACATCTGCCTATCAGGTCGGACTGGGTTGCTTTCCAATAATGTGACCGTGTTTGAGTTATATTAATATAAGATAGCCTCTATGCAAAATGGCATACATCTCTTAGTTAACAGACAGCCTTCTCTAAATTCTACAAATGACTTTCGTGACACAATAAACTATAGTGAAACATCATCGTGGTACATTTCTGTTTAAAAATAATCCTACATGAAAAGTATTGTATTACATGTTTTCATTCGATTAATTCACCACACAATCATAAACAAATGTAATTCCTTTAAAATAATAAATATAGTTAAATAAACGAAAAATAAAACCTCTACACAATGCAATAAAATATGATTATTAATTATCAATATTAAATTAGTTTTAATAGTTTAGTTCGTTTGTACATTTGGTGGGTGATATTGCTGTTGTTTTGCAGTTTTTATAAAGCCTTTTTCACCTTTGACTTTATCACCGTATCATATTCATCTGACATTTTAATGTCTCAAATGTTATCTAACTAATTGACAACCTTTCATCCATTCTTACGTCATTCTTAATATTCGCCTTATACATTATCCAAAATGTTTTCAAATGACTGCTTTATCTCTAAGTGACCGGTTACTGCGTTGCACTGCTGTTCTCTCACAAAAAGAGAGCACAGTGCAAACAAACGTCATGCAGTGTTGTTAGAGCGTTTTGGCGCTGAATAAACACTGTACGAATTGTAATCACTTTTGTGGAGAAAATAGGACTGTTGTGTCTTTAAGAGCTTGCTGGTCCCCTCGCTCGCAGCTGCTGGCTTGTGTGTGTGCCCATAGAAGACAGTGGAGATTCATTACTTCTACAGCACAATGGACATTTATCATCCACCCTGTGGTGTTATTCAAATTCTGTACCAAGCGAAGAGCATCCCCACTCCCTCGCGCCGTCCGTCGCGGCGACACCGTATTGTTACGCCAGCAAGAGAAAAGCGCCAGGAGAGGAGCAAGGCTATATGGCCAGTGGCATTCCATAAGAACCGATCGTCCCAGCAAGTCAAATGCAGCGGGGGTAGCCTTCTGCGATCTTAGGCGGAAGATCAGTGCAACCAGCAACCTGTTCTGAGCATCTTTCTTCCTCTGCACGCATTTCCATCTTTGCGGAGAGCGTTTGGAGCAAGGATAGTGGCAGCGCACATCGTGGGAACAGAGTACGCGCAGGAGTGAGCGGTATTCTCGATTTCATCACCTTTTCTCTGCATCGCCAGAGGACAGAAAGACTACTAGTCTTCAAATCCTCCTTTGGTTGTATGCTTTTTAAAGAAAACGTCCGATAGCGTTAAGATTGGAATCTGTTTGTTTTCTTCAGTTCTGTTTTAAAGATGACCATGAAGATTCTGCGTTTTTCCTGACTGTGTGGAAACTACGAGGATGTGCGTGCGCCCTTAACAGGTGCAGAGATAGCGAAAACGTTTTCTTATTGTATAGAGACAGTCTGGACTTGCACGATTTATATATGATTAATTAAGAAGGCTAGCGTTTTTTCATATAGCTTACGATGCTGAAGCTATCAGGTGCCATATACGGCTATTGCTAAAAAGTGCGTTTAACTTTGCCACTTACTAATCTCCTTCAGATTTGCGAGAACAGCAAAACAAACCCTTCAAGAAGGCTATTTTAGGTTTTCTTTTAAGTGTGAAAAGATTAAATACATATTAGTAGTCACAGCTTTAGGCCTAACAACACATATGCCTGCCAATAAATGGTATAGCCTGCTTTTCCATCGGATATGAATGAAAATTCAGCAAGTGAATTTAAGTTTTTAGTCCAGAATGTGTTTTTCCTTTATATTTTTTAAATCGAACGAGGTATTTGCTCATTTGGCTATTCAGTAACCTATTTATTCTTGGATCTCAAAAAAATTAACATTGATAACTTATTGTTAGGCTCATCTCAGGCTCGGATTGTTAAAAATGTAATGACCAAAGTCCATGTGACTGTAGCTTAGAACGAAGCACTAAAGGAGTGGGGAAAAAAGATGCACAAATGCAACTTTTTTTCTCTTTTTCCTTTCTTCTATCCCGTTGTTTTTCTAGAACGATTGGTTGTTTCTATTAATAGATTAATGTATACATTTAGCAAAGCATGACAATGTCGAAATGTGTGCATTACATAGGCCTATTACTAATCTATGCATTTGTATTGAAAGGAATTAATGCCTGAATGTGTTTTTCGAGGCCATTTTAGAGTGTTAGCGACTGATTGTCCAAACGCAATTCTTGAGCAAAATCAAACAAAACCCCAAGAATTGTGCATGGACATCTGTTGCTGAAAACTCAAATACATCTTTACTTCTTCCAAACGAAAAATCAAGACAATTCAAGATACAAAATATTAAATAAAACATGTTACAATGCAGGTAAGAATAACCAACAGATTTTCTCAACAGATTGAAGTGTATTTGATTCGATAAAAAAGGTACATTTGAGATGATCTTGGCATAATAAAAGGAAGAAAACCAATATGACTGCCTCATCTATATTTCTTGGTGTATGTTTTGTATAGGCCGGCTGGATCTACCAATTGGTGTTTACACTTAGTCGAAAATCTAATTAAATCGGTTTGTTTTAAATGGCAACTATCGATTGCAGCCATTGATATATCGAGTGTGTTAGGCCATTTGTACAATGCAGTTACTTGACTAGCCACACAGGCCTTCGGAGTGATTCGTGGCATGTGTAAAATTAGCCTATTCAAAAAAGGACAAACGTTATCATCAAAATGAACAGGGACTTGAGAGGGCTATGCCATTTTCCTGAGGTCTTGAATCAAGGTTTTAGAGGCTAGACCAGCAGAGAAAGCGTTTCAATAAAAGTAATACGTTTACATGCATGGGCAAACGTCAACACTGTTTAAGTCAAATGAAGAAACCCTTATTCCCGCTTAATTTTCAAGTTTTAGTCTTGTCTTAACCATTACATTTGAGAAAGCCTACTGATCTTCTTAGCTGTCTAGTTATATCTTTAATCATGGCAAAATCCAACATTGTTTATATTTAAAGGCCAACAGTCTGTTTGTGTAGCAATTGTCTTGATTTAAAGAACTATCTAACTATGTGTTGTAAACCTAAATTATCTCGAATAGGATCGATCTTTTTTATGATACCTCTAATTTCAAAACAAATGAGAATTTATTTCTGGACAGGCCTTCTGAGCCTTTTTAAATTCTGGTAAAACACATTTTCAATTTAGAAAATATAACAATAATTCTAAACAATAGTTCTATCATTAAGAAATATTTTTAGGGTCTCTGTCAAAATCACACAAGATACAACACAAAGCTTTAGTACAACATTGTAACGTAAAGCTTTAAAGTATCTGTCAGACCTTGTAACACATCTGTGTACGATATTTAACCATCCCCATCCCTGTGGGGTAGGCCATATAAAATGAGTGTATTTAGGAACATTTTGGTAGCCTTATTTGTTGTTACAGCCTAAATTATATTTAACAGATGTAAGTCAATTTGCTTTTTATTCAATAATTACTACAATATAAGCATAAAGGAAGACATTATATAAAATAAAAGGCCAGTAATTTTTGAATGATGACTTTAAAATAGCGGCATTATTACGCTTGCCCCTGTAGCCTAAATAATGGTGACGTCCAGCCGGTCACATTTTGGTAATCTATCAATTTAAGATATAGGTAAGGGAAAAACAGCTGCTTGCTGGTCAAATGTACCCCCACCCTTTTAATAAATGCAGGGCACAAGCATCATCAACGACCCACCTGCCTCCTCAGACCAATGGTGATGTAGAAAACCATGGCCTAGCATCCACCTGTTTTTATTATTTTGTTGGAAAGTTTAATTTGCAAGGGATTAACAACTGAAGGAAAACAATTTTTTGTATTTACCACTGAAACGTAAGGACCCGATGTTGTGTAGTTTTTGTTTGGCATCATGCAAAAGTAGGCCTATATAAACACACGGTACGGTTTTACTAATTCACAATAGTACAATAAAATATAAATGTGTAAAGAATACACTAAGTACAACATATGTAAAAATGTTGTGAAAAATGGGTTGACATGGTGTCTTTCAGGCCTACGAAAGGAATAGAATTCAAATAGATAAAGACACTTGTCGCAATATTACACATAAAATAATCCGCAAAATAGGCTTTTACGATCAGATGAGTTTGGCTAAAATTGTAAATGGTCTAAAACCAAAAATGTTTTAAATTTAACTTTGTAATTTAATGGCCCTTTAGTCTATTTTCTCCACTGAATGACATTCCATTACAAAGATTTGGATTAAAACGCAATTTTAATGTGCTGCTATTCTACACATCACCTGCAAATACACGCAGTAAAACGTTGCTCTAAAACAAGCTTTTTTTGCTGGCTTTGAGTAGCAGTAAGAATTGTCTTTGATAATTATCCACAGTGTTTTGTGGAGCCCAGCCGACTCATGGCCTCTCGACAGGTCACGCCGCGGGGGGAACCGTGTGTTCTTTTCTCAGCCCTTTCTCACTCTCAAAGAGGCTTCCCCTCGCGCCACACGGGCTACACACATTGTGTATACACACAGTGCACAAACACACACACAGTTGCAGTTCAGCTCTCAAACACTGGCACACCACGTTTCTCCCTCTCGTAAAGCTAATTTGCATTGGCATTATAGCTGCCATTATCAGATGGTTTCCCATAGCAAATCGAGCGCACACCCGAAAAGAGGGTTTGCGGTCGCTAGGAGCTTGGAAGGGGGTGGGGGCGAGACGGGACGAGGGTCGACCTCCTGCCGCGGTCTTGTAGGTGGATCTTATGAATATTCTAGGTGAATGCTCTAAAAAGAAATATTCCTTAAATCCCGCTGGAGGCCTAATCAGCCTATAACTCCAAACCAATCTCAATTTACATCGATTAGCTTTGATCACAATAGAACACTGTTAGGTTATACTGGTAAGCATACAATGCACCTTTATAATACACCATACTAAATAATTGGATTTCTTCAAGAAAATAACTAAAAAGTGAAACGGGTTAAGACAGACCACCTGAACAACGTACGGTAGGGACGTAAAGAACAACGTAAACAGAACGTGGACACATTGTAAATAGTGACCCATTCCAATATACATTTATTATTCCCTAAAGCAAAGAGAAACATGTTAAAAGAGAATGGATAGAGATTGGCTAGGTAATAAATCAGTTAAAGTACACAATCTTTTTTTATTCAGAACTATTAATTCAATTACACACAACCGCTAATGTTATATCCTAACATCATTGCATGAATCACTGCAGCATGCTAAATTTATAGTTTTTGACTGATTTAATTCCCTGAATTTACATTTTATCTCAAAACATTGAAACATAAATTGAATGAGTGAAGTTGTTGGAACAATTTCTTGGTGAATAAAAAGTGGAAAAAAGGGGATAGATTATCTGGATTATTGACCAATTGCATACCGATTTCAAGGCAAAGAGAAAAAAGTAACCCCATATTCTTAAGAGTATCGGCTCAAGTCCAACAGTCTTACGAATACAATTAAAAAAAAGAGATGGAACTGCAGAAAAATATGAATTTGACTCTCTCTAAAAAATGCTAATGCCATAAACAGATCTAACTCTCTAAAGATGACATCTCCCCAATTTGCAAAATTTCCTTCTGAATGACCAACATGATATAAAAACAATTAAATCAGTACTCCACACTGTCCTTATAACTGCATTCATGATTCATGTTCTAAACATCAAAACAGATTTAAGTTCAACACTGAATATCGGCTGAGGTCCGGGCGAACGTAATTCTTAGCATCCTAGAGTTCTTTCAGTCCCTTTGGTAGACAACAATGAGGTCCAGCAACTTCTAGTGTGGAGCAATGGGAGTGGAGGACATGGAGAGTGTGTGTGTGGAAAGCTTCTAGAGACCGTCTTTGGGCTGAGGTGTAGACCTCTGTAGCAGGTCTACATTCTAACCTCCATGCAAAGTAGAAATGAACACTACGTTGTCCTGGTCCTGCAGCTTGTAAAGCAACTCACCCTTCAGGAAGGAAGACAAATATAAACATGAGTATTGTAAAGCTTAAATATGGCTAAGGCATCTAAGTACACACACATTCAAAGGAATTTCTTTAGTTTGACTATATTTCACAAAGTAGAATTATAGTGAAGACCTCAAATCTATGGAATAAAATGGAATCACGTAGCAACCAAAAAAGTGTTAAACAGATCCAAACACATTTCATATTGTAGATTCTTCAAGGTAACCACCCTTTGCCTCAAGTACAGCTAAAACATCTTTGTGGGGTAGTCACCTGGAAGGCATGTCAATTAACATGTTTGCTTTGTTAAATTTAAATTTGTATAATTTATTTAAAAAAAATATTTTTGGTATAAAGTGGGTATACAGAAGAACAACTAAATTAAGTACATACTGTATGTGTCCATATTATGGCAAGAGAAACGACAGCCCATCATTAGTTTAGGACAAGGTCATTCAATTCGGAAAAGTCCAGTCGGCAAAAACCAACAAATGCTACAATTAAACCAGCTCTCAAAAGGACCGCCATAGTAAATTAAAGTTGCAGAGAATAATTTAATTAGAGTTACCAGCCTCAGAAATCTGCAATTAACTGCAACTCAGATTGCAGACCACATAAATTCAAGTAAAACACATCTTAAAATCAACACTTCAGAGAAGACAGTGTGAACACGGCCTTCATTGTCAAATTGCTGCAAAACACTACTGAGGGATACCAATAAGAGACTTGCTTGGGCCAAGAAATAGACATTAGACTGGTGCAAAACTGTCCTTTGTTCTAATGACAAGAAATCTGAGATTTTTGGTTCTAACTGCAATGTCTTTGTGAGACACAGAGAGGTTGAACGGCTGATCTCTGAATGTGTGGTTCCCACCAAGAAGCATAGTAGAGGAGGTGTGATGGTGTGGGGGTGCTTTGCTGGTGACATTGTCCGTAATTTATTTAACATTCAAGGCACACTCAACCACCACAGCATTCTGCAGTGATACACCATCATCATTTGTTTTTCAAAAGGACAATGACCCAAAACCTTCAGGCTGTGCAAGAGCTATTTGACAATGAATGATTGATGGTGCAGCATCAGATGACCTGGCCTCCGCAATAACCTGACTTCAACCTAAACAGGATGGTTTGGGATGAATTTGACTGCGGAGTAAAGGAAAAGCATCCAACAACTGCACAGCATATGTGGGAACACCATCACGACTGCTGGGAAAGCATAGCATCCAGATGACTACTTTATTAAACCGGGTCAGAGAATGCCAAGATTTTGAAAAGCTGCCATCGATGCAAAAATGGCTATGTTCAAGAATGTCAAAAATAAATGTAAATAGATTTACTCAACACTTTTTTGGTTACTACATGATGTGTTATTTCATTGTTTTGAGGTCTTCACTATTATTCTACAATGTGGGGAACAAATATGCACATGTGTGATACAAATATACACACACATAAATGAGTATGGTATTGTGTATATTGAGATATATATATAGACATTTATACACACAAGCCCTTGATATTGATATATTTATAATAAAAAAGAAAAATAATTTAGGCATATAGAAACCATTAGACATGCAGGTAAAGAAACTGGAAAGCATGGAATACAAGCATACAAAAATGGAATGAAAAGTTAATTTACTGGCAACAAAAATAAACATAGCTGAAAATGTAGTGTTTTTATATGTAACAATGCATCAGAATCTGATACATCTGGCATACACTGTGCAAATGATCAAATGTGTACAATCCATCTCCTCCACCCATCTCCTCCACCTAAGACACACTGTCTCTGTAGCAACACTCACCATTAATTCCCAGTCTGCGTCATTGATAAGTACCAAGATACCAGGCCTCCTATTGTAAAGGAAAAAATCAGTTCGTTGAGGCTGAATTATAAAAAATAAAAAAAAAGGTTACCTATAATCTCAGACACACTTACACTTAAGATAGCATAAATAAAATAAAAACATTACTAGACAGTAAAGCAAAACAGAAAAATCTATTCTGAAAACCATTCTAGACAATAAAAAAAATCCTATGCAGGCATCAGTTTAACAAACACGAGAATGCAGAAGGGACGGGTCAGGTGTGTGTGTTGTAGAGATCTCGTGTTCTTGGGGTGTGTGTAGCCCCTTGTATTATACCTATAGTATCTAAACACAGCGAGGTACACCACAACTGCCAGCTTTGGCTTTTCTGTGTTAAGTTGCCATCTCCGCCGCTATCTGTCGGCTCTGACGTGGCAGAGTCAGAGGGCTGTACGCCCGGACCTGATAGGCTGTTTTCCCGTCGAGGGCACTTCCTCTTTCCATACGGCACAATATAAGCTAATCTCTTCCAACCCAGTCTGATGTACGTATCAAAACAAACCGATTAAAACAGCATCCACTTTATTCTGCTGTTTTGCTTTCTTTTTTTAGAAGACAAACGCAAAGAAACGTGAATCGGGAAACAAATTGTGATGAGATGGTACACACACTCTATAGTGTGTAGAGTTAATTTATGGGGTTTATAGGTAGTGTAAGAGCCGTTCTCCCTCTCCCTCTCTCCTATATCCTGGCTTCATTACAGAGGTGGCCCCAATAAATACGGCCCTATAAAATAACCTATAAAAGTCAGGGCCCTACCGATGAGCCCTTACGGCGGGGGGCAGACCTACAACAAACCCGGATGTCAGTTGGGACTGCTGGGTCCTTCGGACACACTACCTCAGGTAATGGAACTACAGGTCTGCATCTCTGCACCTGTCCTTATATATTTTTTTCTGATGATACAAATACATTACCCAAAATTATTATAAGTAGTTGATCACAATGACTAATTATAGCTGTGTGTGTGTGTGTTATTCTCACACAGTGTCTCCCTGGACAAAGAGCTCGGGACGTTCCTTCAGCAAGTTCGCCCTGATCCACACCAGCAGCTGCTTCATGTCCCCTACAAACACACACAGGCGAGGGTCAAAGGTCAGAGTTCAAGGTGCATGGTTCCAGCCCCCCTTCCCAGCCGGTCGATGTGACGCGACAGAGGGACCACGGATCACCAGAGATCACGGTGTGTGTGTGGGTGTGTGTGAGTGTGTGTGGGTGTGATTGCGAGGGGGATGGGCTGACGGTCCGCCACCCTCGTTCATCTCGGGGACATTTGGTTCCAGATCTCCTGGTAAACAAAGAGGTGCTGAGGAAGAACCTTTTATAAGGAGAACATCCTCCTTCCCGTGGAGAGTGGAGGCGCGCATGCAGCACTGTCGGCGACGTAAAGGAACGCTTTCCCAGATTGAGAAACTCCTGAATGCGTATTTCTCCAGTTGATTTGAATAGTGTTCTCGCTATTGAAATAGAAATATAACAGCTTCATCAGGGTCCAAGGCACCGGCCCTTAACATGATTTATGTTTGGACCCCTGCAAGACTTGCCATTGCTTAGTCTGCAGCAAATAGAGACCTGACTAAAATGCAAGAAATAGTACCAAATATGTACCAAAATAAGGAATTCACATTGATGTTTAATATTACTTGGACCCTATCTCTGGAAACTGGACCTTGCATTAATAATGCTGTAAGGAGCCACATGTACCCAAAAGCTTGGTTACACACACACACACACACACACACACACACACCTTAAAGCAGTCTGTGTGTGTTTCCTTCTGAACAACGTATTCAACACAAGATCATGGCCGACACGGATGACAGGAAAAGCAGGTTTAAATGGACAGGTAGTGAGAAAGGGATGTGTTCAATAGGAGAGTATGTTGGCCGACGTAATGATCTTACGGTAGGGAGTTGACAGAACGCGAAGCTCACTACCGGAGTCCACTCAGTACTGTCGTGTAAACTGACGTGGCATTCAAACCCATAACTTATAAACATATGCCTGTACTGGTGGATCATTATGATTATCACCAAATCAAGGCCTTAAGTGACTTAAACATGAGTCAGCAACCCCCAACACACAGGAAAATAAAGGACGAATAATCTGTTGATCGGTCAGACTGGGAGCTGGCGGATGAGATGGTAATAATCGGGAAATTAAAGCGGAGGAAAGTTCAAGATCGGAGGAGGCGTTCTCCGGTGGAGCTGGACAGTTGAAAGTCAGAAATGTGGTCAGGCCTACAGCTCCGGTCCGGCACGGCTCTTAGAAGCCGTTACAGAAAGAGGAAGCTCCTCGCAAAACTCTGCTAGCACTGGACTGACCAGTGAAGCTGAACCAGGTCTATGTACCGGTTCTGTGGAAAACATGGTAGGTTCTCTGCCCGCTGCACGGTCCTGGTGCCGAAAGAACCTGACTGGAGAGTTTTAGGGACTTGTTAGGGGGTGGGCGGGGCCCAGTGGCACTACCAGGTTAATTGGAAGGCTGTCAGACCTACTCAAGAATATAATGACAGGCCCCCTACCTTCCTGATTCCCTTCTCTCTCACCCATCATCAACCCCATCCTCTCTTTTGCTCTCTCTCTCTCTGTCTCTCTCTCTCTGTGTCTCTCTGTGTCTCTCTCTCTCTGTGTCTCTCTCTCTCTCTGTGTCTCTCTCTCTCTCTGTGTCTCTCTCTCTCTGTGTCTCTCTCTCGGTGTCTCTCTCTGTGTCTCTCTCTCTCTCTCTGTGTGTCTCTCTCTCTCTGTGTGTCTCTCTCTCTCTGTGTGTCT
>JACXGK010012722.1:0-13947 GCA_016801125.1 Novumbra hubbsi | reverse complement strand
AACACACACGGAGACAAGACACACAGGGGTTTAAATACCCAGCTAACTGGGTGCAGCTGAAGGGAATCAGGGAAGGGTGCCTTCACAGGACATGGGAAACAGGACAAACACATACGATGGTGCTAGAAGGCCGGCGACGTCGAACGCCGGAGAGTCACGCGCCCGGAGGTGGACCCACCACCAGGAGGCAACGTGACAATGTGTTTAGATTTTTTGGGAAAACGAGCCAAAGTTTCAGCAAAAAAAAAAAAATATATATATATAATTTGTTTATATATATATATATATATATAAACAAATTATATATATATATATATATATATATATATATATGTCCACACACACACGTATTTTATGAAAAAAACATTTTTATATATTTTTTATATATTTAAAAATGCCAACTTACTTACATAGAATGCATTACACTCACTAGTAAAGCTTCACAACAATGTTGCTCTCAAAATGTGTCATCAGTCTAATAGTTCAAATTATAATATTTTTCCCCACAAATGAAACCAGACAACCCTTAAGGTTAATTTGTGCAGGTTCCTCCACTGCATTCCAAGAACTAGTTCCGATGATGGAAATCATATCTGGCCCATATCTGTTCAGATGAGATTCGAACCGGAACAAAGAGGTCCACTCTCCTAATTTCAAAATGGAAGACATCTTGGGGCTATTGTTTACATAGCATGCCCACAACATACAAATGTACAATTTTACTTACTTATAGAATAAGTGTTTATTAAATAATTACCATTAATAATCCAAATATTACTTGAATATAAAGAAATGCTTGGGGTATGCTTCAGTCACTAAAGCTACAAGGTTATACAGACGTGGACAAAATTATTGGTACCCCTACACAAACTAAAAATACAAAATGTTCTCTGAATTAACTTGAAACCGACCAAAATATTTGACTGCCTTGATGGGAGGTCTGACAGATTGCATTTTCATGTTGGAATTTGGTCCCTAAAAGAACGTGGTGATTTGGAAATGTACATGCAATTGACCGGGGCATTGTTTAGCTTAAATTGTGTCCACTCCACAGCACACATTTGAGTTTTTGAAAATGTCAAACGATGTTTAAATTTCCATTTTCAAATAGCAAAAAATTGCATTTATATTTGAATTGAGAGTTAAATAATGCTTGCACAAATGGAAAATTAGGCTTCATTGTTTATACTGCATTGTACTATTAAAATTTGCTTTAATATTGAATGCAGTCCCCTGTACGCCGGGTACATCTTTGAAAATTAAATGTCAAACCATTATTGCATTATAATATTAATATTGTCATAGGATGCCCATAAGACTGTGGAAATGAAAATTAAATTTGTATTATTGAATTTTCATTTGAATATTGTCTCAAATATCACTTATATACAGTGCATCCGGAAAGTATTTACAGCGCTTCACTTTTTACACATTTTGTTATGTTACTGTCATGTCCTGGCTGGGAGCCCCTAGCCTACTCTTTTGGGGCTCGCAGTCAGGGCATGTCGCCTAGAGAGGCCTCTAGCCCTCTCTATGCCGCTGTGGGCTCCCCAGTCAGAGCAGCTGTGTTCAGTTGACTCGGATTGGGGAGCCTACTTAGGCTAGGCTACAGTCACACAAGAGGTGTGGTTCATTGTTTGTTCGGTTTGTGCTCAACAACGTTCACGGTTTGTCTTGTTTATTCCCAATTCATGTGGATACGCTACATGTTTATTGTAAGTTAGTTTCAGTTCTGTTTGTTGTGTTTATACAGCACCTTTACTTTTGACGTTTAGTCTTTTTCTTTTGTGTTGATTGAAATAAATCACCCTTTACTTTCACAATGTTCGCGTATGGTTCTGCACCCCATCGCAACCGTGATAGTTACAGCCTTATTTCCAAACGGATTCAATGCATGTTTTCATAAGAATTTGACACACAATACCCCATAATGACAAAGTGTTTTATATTTTTAATAGATTTGCCAAAATTAAGAACGAAAATACACATGTACATGCAGTGGGGAGAACAAGTATTTGATACACTGCCGATTTTGCAGGTTTTCCTACTTACAAAGCATGTAGAGGTCTGTAATTTTTATCATAGGTACACTCCAACTGTGAGAGACAATCGATAACAAAAATCCAGAAAATCATATTGTATGATTTTTGAGTAATTAATTTGCTCGGTCTCTGAAGTGTTTGTCTTCACCACAGATATACCTTATAACGTACGTCGACATTGCAGATGCTCTTTGTTTTTTTACATTCATTTTTTTTCTTTCTTTACCTTAATGGTGTTTTAATTCACCTCATTCTATCAATTGGTTTAATTTATATGAAGCTAGGCCTCAATATATACCAAAACATAACTATTTGTAGGAATGTTGTAGATGACAACTTTAGGAATACCGGAGAGGGATTTCGAAATCATGGTAACCACTTTACAGTCTATGGATGTCCACAATATTTCACACATAAAAAAAGAATACAGTCTACGTTTCGTCCTACATCGTGAACAATTGTACATCAAGTTTTGCAAAAGTGGTCTAACGATAAGCAAAAATGCAATAATGTAGACCTATAGATGCAGTTAGTCCTTCATTCATATTCATAATTGATCCATAATGTGATCATATTAAAAGTCCATATGATTCTTTGTTAGAAATTGTGAATGAAGGGCTTAGAAGTTATTAATTATTAGTAATAATAATAATTAGTAATTATTTGTATTCGTGACTAGACATTACACAAAGGGGCCAGTGCACTTTCTATATGTAATTTCTTTCAAAACATCCTATCCTTAATAGAATGCCCAGCAAATCAGATTAGCAAAGATAATGCATGGCGGATATAATTAGTTTCCTTGTATCGCTGTCTAACACATTTCTGGCATTACGTCAGAAATGTATGTGAGCAACTTTTCTTGAACCAACACAATAAAAACGCCCAGTGGAACATGCAGGTTTCATTTGGTAAGAACCTGACCATTTCATTTGGTAGGAGTATATCAAGTGATTATTTGTCTATTAAAAATGTAGCTGATGTTAGTAGTACTGTTTAGTGGATAGTGGAACCTATTAATAATGACATCTATCCTGGGAAGAAACTGCACATCAATAAGTGCTGCTCTGAGAATGTTCTGTACTAAATGCCATATTGCAGTAAAACTATACGACTCTGCTCCTGTTCTCCCTCAATTTCTTAGCCATGCATTCCGTAGTGACAATCCTCCTCTGATGTTTGCTGCAACAACCTACCACAACATACGGCCCCTCAGCAACAATATACACCGCAGAAAAATCGGGCCTAATATTTAGCAGTACTTTCCCAGCCAAGTTAAATGTAAGAATGTTAAATAAAGAAAAAAAACATGAGGTAAGCCTAGAGGGACAGAGCATAGCTATAACACAGTTACAACTATTTAACTAGATGAATACCATCTTAATTCCGTATAGTAATAGCATCATTATAAGCACAACGCTTAATGGAAACCATAGTGCTAAGGCAGTCAATGCCATCAATGTTGCTGGAGGCCAGTTGCAGTTCAGATCTCAGCAAGTCATTGCACCTAGCTGCCCCCTGTTGACAAGGCTGTTTTATTATGCTCATTATATAGCTAGGCTCCAGATTCCAGCTTGCAACCCAATGACCTACAAGGCTAGCATGTGGGAAGACTTACCGGATATATAGTCCCTGAGGCTACAAAAAGATGAGAAGAGGGTGTGGGAATATTGGAAAGCAGGGATTACAGGAAATGTGACATCACGTACACAGTTCACGACAGCTGTCGATGTGGTACATCGATGTGGTTAGCACAATATGTCCATGCGGCTTTTCACACTTAATATAAGATACATTGGAAATACGAGTAAGAATAGAGGAGTTAATTATGTCATTGGCATTTCCACCAAAATAATGATGCAGCCTTGGGTCAGTGGCGTTGAGTGGCTAAACTGTGGAACTCTCCTTCCAAGATCAAAGATTGGATTTACATTTAAGTAATTAAACAAATACTCTAATACAGAATTGCCACATACATTTTCATTGCGTTTTGTATGACTAAATGTTTGCACAAACAAAAAAAGCAATCATCTAATCCATTAACAAAATCAACAACATTAGAGTTTTTCCACTTGTTTCAACTGGATTCAATTTCCAGTTGCTGGATTGGAATAGCCCACAGGTGCAGAAGCAGTGACTTCATTACCTCCATGCTACCAGTGAGAAACACAGGTCCATGACGAGGGTATTAACCTTGACCAATGTTTGATTTTTGTTCTCTTTCATACAATCATTACTGCGCTTCAACCCCACTGCCTTGGAATTAATTATACAGAAAGCTGATTATTACCGAAAAGCACCTGGAGAGACGTAAAATAGGCCCAGCCTACAATTCAGACAATGCAGGTTTTTTGTAAGAAAAGTTGATGTTTTTTTAAAGAAAGGTTACAGAAATGTAATTATTTAAATAGTTATTTAAACAATCTGGGTTATTCCTACTAGACAGAGCATATTTTTTACATCCTTTTTGGGATTGAGTGGTTGAAATAAATATACAGAAATTATATTTTCCATTATTTCTCAGATGCAGATAAAGTGTATGCAAACACAGTGCTATTTCTGAAAAAAATTTAACTTAATAATTATAGTTTAATAATTATTTGAAGAAAAAATATGTAATGAAATATAAAGAATTGGATGTCTTTGAAAATATCCAGCAGAATAAATACATTGTTACCACTTTCAGATTGCCATCTTCTTCAGTTATGTATATGTACACTACCGCTCAAAAGTTTGGGGTTACTTCGAATTGTCCTTGTTTTCGCAAGATTTGTCAATTAAAATAACATAACATTTATTGTAAATACAGGGTAGACGTTGCTAATGTTTTTTAAATAACTATTGTAGCTGGAAAACCCTCTAGTGTCTTATTCTCAACAGAGTTTTAACGTCTACAGAAAAGAGGCGACTCTAGGATATTGGCCTTCTAAGCAACATTTCAAAGAAAAACCCATATCTCAAACTGGCCAATAAAAAAAACAGAAAGATATATATGGACTAAACAACATAAACACTAGACAGACTTTTTCACAGTTGACGTTGAGGCTGGTGCTTTGCAAGTACTATTTTCAACAACCCCAAACTTATGGTACTGTATGCCCATAACAGGGTGAAAATGTGTCATGGTCTTATGTTAACAATATTATTACATTTATTAGGATTAATGTTTAAGCCCTCGATTTTGACCAATATGTCAAACATGTCCCTTTTCTGAAAGCATATAACAAACATTTAATAGGTAATTTGAGGTCCAAATGGCTCAGCCGAGTAGGAATTACCCTACTAGAGCGATGGAACAAGGAACTCTTCATGCTTCCAATAAAAGTATATTTGAAAAACTTTAGTCCACTACAGTCTAAATCCAAAAGACAGGCCAAAATCAAATGACAACCTCATTCATGTTACAGTATTATATGGGCTGGAAAGAGGAATGATAGATTTCCAAAAGTTTGGATTATAAACAGAATCTCTATATCAAGACTAATGTTTGAGCTGAATTTTACCAAACTTCTCCAATACATCAATCCTAAAGAAGGCCGAACCAGAGGTAGGAGAGACTATATCTTCCGGGACCCCATAGTGGCTTAAGACGTGTCGGAAGAGGGGGTTGGCAGTCTGCAAGGCTGTGGGTAGATGATGGCATGCCTTGGAGAAGCAATCCATGAAAAGCAGCATTAGCATCCTTGGTCCAGGACAGTCAAGCTGGGCTCCCCTTCAGGAGAGCCGTTAGCGGGGAAGCCACCGTGCTGAAATCCCAGATGAAGTGTTGGTAGTAGTTTGCAAGCCCCAGCAAGCACTGTAGGGAGGCCTTGACGGTAGTGGGAACCGGCAATGCCTTCACCCCACTAACCTTGTCATTGTTCATTCAAATCCCAAAGGCAGTGATCTCATATCGCTGGTGGACGAGAAACTTCTTCGGCTTAACCAACAGGTGGTGCTCCAGAAGACGTTTGAGCATGGCGCGCATCTGGGTAACATGGCTCTCCATCGTGGGTATATTAAAATGTTGTCAATAGGGCTGAGAAAGGAGAAGAGTTACAGTCCACCAGTGTGACCCTGAGGAGGAAGGGCTGCATAGCCAGAGACGAGAAAGTTGTTCCCACAAATGTGTTGCACTGGAATTATTTGGGCAATTTTTTCATGTTATTCAATGAACATGAACTGATTATATTTCAAAATTTGGAAAAATGGGTGTGCTCTAAACATTTTGACTGATAGTGCAAAGATATTCACTTTTTAGATTTTGCCTTGAAATAATAGCATTGTAGTACATACACACGTGGAGTTCAGGGATTAGTCAGTTCCTTATTAGAAAGTGTTTCGAAGAACCAGGGACAGTGTTGAAAAGCCCTGATTCAAGTAATGGACAAAAAACTGCAATGTTATGGCAATTAATAAATGTAATCTCTTGATAATCTTGCATGGAAAAGAACCCAAGTGTCTGCTGCTCCCTACACTGTGAGGAGGATGCTTCCAGTAGGATAATTATCCAACGATCACACTCCGAATGTAAATTAGCTTCAGGTGTGCTGCAGGTGATTTGGGGAGGGGAATGCCCTGTGCTTTCTGTATCTTGATTTGTTTGCAAGTTGGGACTCTTAGCGCAATAAGTGGATGTTTTACATGTGGTATAATCACTATATTAAAGCAATAAACACAATTAAATATTATGACATCTTGTGAACTGTAAAAGAGTAGTACAGAGTAGTAATTCACATCGATTATATGCAGCAACATTATAAACAACAAAGCTTTAAGGGCCCAATTCCAATGTTCCCCCTAAACCCTAAGCCCTGAACCCTCACAGACATAATTGCCGTCACCTGCTCAGTGATTGAGTAGCTGTAAGGGCTCAAAATAATATAAATACAGCTCTATAGTAATGTTGTTGGACCCAATCTGATGAACGCATAGAATTTACAAACTACACAGTTCTGGCCAGGGCCGACTCTAAGCAACATACGCAGCCACTTATGGCCCCCATCCGCCAGGGGCCCCCAGAATGCTTGTGAGCCCCGGACCACTAGGGGAGAGGGGCCCCGAAATCACATTTTGCTTATGGCCCCCAAAGGCCTTGGGGCCGGCAATGGTTCTGGCTATATGAACGTTTTTATTTTGTAACGTTCAATACATTTGATCTTAATTTGCTCAATTCCATAGAGCTACAGTATGCAACTATAACGTGGCAAAAATTAAGAACTAATTTACCGAAACCATTTGTCTTTTCAGTTGCCAGCCCACTGTAATTTACAGATGCTTCAAAAGTTCAGCATTCTAATCAAGATAACGGTTTGCAATAGTGGACTTATTCAGCATTACCTAATAAACGTTGGACACCCAGCCCCATGTAAAACTAATGAAAGGTTTTCATTTTGCTGACAGAGATTCAAAGATCCTAGTCAGTAGATCTGAACTTCCCATTACTAACTTACAGTAGCTGTCACAACAGTAAGTGGTCAAAAACGAGGCTTCCCCAGCCCTAATTTATTTATTTATTCAGAATGCCGAAATTTGAAATGTATATATGCTTTAAAAGTTTGGCATTCTATATATATATATATATATACATATATATAAAATGCCAGACTTCATATATATTATATTATATATATATTATATTATTTTACCAGCCTGATGAGCATCTTTGTAAAACATATTGATTGGTTTACCCAAAGTGAGTGTCACCCATCAAGACCACAAAGTCCCAGCCCATCACAACAAAGTGTGTGAAAAGCCAGCTCAGCATTATGACAAAGGCATAATAAAATCCACATAAGGTGGGATGCCAGAAAGAATTATATAATTTTTTTCATGGTAAAGTCCAATAGATTTTTTGTTTTAGCATTATTATTGAAAGGGCTTATAGAAACATTAATCTTTGTTCACAGATAACACATCGTGGCCTGGTTTAGATATCAGTAAACGATTGAGTAGAAGAAAAAAAAAATTGTATTAACTCCCAAATGATCTAGTAAAGCCTATTTATTAATGTGTTTTTACCCTGTCAGAACCAAGCTGGACCCTTAAGTGCTTTGGACCAAAAATGTTGACCTAAACCCTCGTTTTCACAAGCTACTTCCAAATTCTGGGTGCAGATGTGAGTAATCAGTGACAAACTGCATTTGACAGACGATTGACAGAGGTTGTCTGTGCTAACTAATAGTTTAGTTCAACTTAAGTTCTACTTCAAGGTCTTCCTCACCTCTTCACTTACAGAATGTTTACTTTGTCTGTAATTATAATACATAGGTTATTATAATGCGTTTACCTAACTAAAAGATACATCGTCACTGACAAGATAAAGTGCAGTGTAATGCTGACTACTAATGAAACCAAGGTCTTATTCTTCTTCAGAAGTTCACAGTTAACTTTAGGTGCTGTTGTCACCATTGGTGATATTTATAGTTGATAGATAAAGGATCCATATTTTATCCTACGGCTTAGTACATCACCCATCCTATTCCAAACTCTCAGATCTGCAAAGAATGACTGAAACACCACAAACTAATCGATTCATTTATTATACACAGTGGGGCTGGATTCACAATTCTCAGCCCAGCCCAGACAAACAGTCTCCAAGTAGTATTGCTGATTCAAAATCAGTTTTGCTTTTTAGATAATAATGAATACAATTGTTTAGGACAGAAATAACCTGAAGATAAATCAGTACTCCTGCACTGTTGTTTTGGAAATGTGGGCCAGACTACCTTGGCAATTAAACCATTGAGGCTTTTCAATATATAACTCTTATTGTAAACTAGATTTGTTCCTCAAACATAACTATAAAGCTCATCCACCCACGATCCATAATAGGGTTTGTTTCCTGGATGTCAGCCCAGACCACCACTTCTGGGGCAACAGCACTGTCAAATTGAAAGAACTTGAGGTGGGCAGCTGGCAGGAGATGGGGAAGAAAACCAAACAACCGATCAAGCGAACCCTATTATACAGCTATTGTCCCATTTACTCCATTCACAGCTGAAAGAGAGGCTCTCTTTCCTGAAAAATTCATCAATATAATTAATTTTTCTCTCACTCACACAACTTAGTTTTTTTTGTTAGTGAAGGGAAATGTGCATTTAGTATCTAAATGTATGCAACATTTAATCTCACTAGCGTACAGAAAGGGTGTACACATGCAGGTAGGCACACAGGTCTTCATTTGTCTTAACCCTAACCTCTGCCCAAAACTAATATCAGTTTGTAACTTTTAAAATGAAAAAAACCACTAAGACAGAAATAGTCACAAAAAAAGAACATTTAAATCAGTAGCCTAGTGGGGATTTCCCAAAACAGATGCAGTTAGTAAAACATGAACCCACATAAACAGACAAAACAACCAATCAGACAGCATACAAGCCTATAATGTGGACACATTCCATTATACATCACTTCTTCCACCCAAAGGTACCGTACAGAGCTATTATTGACCACCGGCCAGTGATGAAGGGGTTGTTTTGAATGGGCTATTAATTAGCCGAGTCATGGGATGTGATGCCTCGATTCATTATCTGGCTCATTATCCTCAATAGCCATAATGGCTGTCCCTGACACGGGGGCAAGATGAGCATCTGTCCTCCGCAGTTGTCCAGGGAACTGTCTGTTCGTAGACACTTCTCCATGCATTAGGACACACATGCATTTAAAATATACTATACCACATTTTTACAGTGGAGGAGAAGACTGAGAATGTAACGGAGATGATGACTAGGTACTGTGCATCTCAATATAGAATTACCTGAAAAGAATTTGACCAATCTAAAGAGATTATTCCTGTGTGAAATACAACAGAACACAACCGTGCTCTGTTTATGGTGGTTGGGGGATCTACCGTCCTGAGCCACGTATGGAATGTCAGCCATGCAAGCAGGGGGGTTAGAGGTCACAGAGATGCACGTGGGGTGCGGCAAGTGTGGGCTTGGCATCAGCATGTCCTTGCCTGTCCAGGGCTATCAAACACGTCATCAGTCACACAAAGACAACACTTGTGCAAAAGCAAGAGGATTGCATAAATAATGTAACAATTAATGTAATCATGTAATGTTGCATGTTAATCTTACGATAATGAAGTGGAACGATGCAAGAACAAAAAAAACACAGACTAATTTTTTAATGGTGCAGTGTGACAAATCAATGTTTTAAAGTAGATGCTCTCTGTCAATGTGGTTTGAACACAGCAAAATGAGCAAATTGAAAAGACTGTATACGGCTTGAGGAATAGCCTGAGAAATTATTAATAAGACAGGAAAAAACTGCCAATAATTACTGAGTATTCCATGAGCAGGTGCATTCAAAACATCCAGGTTTTTTATCTAAACCTGCACCACTGGGCCATTGTTTCTGTATGCTTTAAGTTTGAATTAAAATGATTAATGATAATGTCCCCGTCAAGAATCTCAGGGCAGCAGACAATATTTTATTGTATTGTTTGTTGTCCCCAGAATACTAGTAAAAGAAAAGCGTGTGTCTGTGTTTCAGGAGATCTTCAGTGTTTGACTGTTTTTCTCTTGACTTTCAGATACACATTTCACAAACACACAATGAAAAATTCACCCTTCAGCATTCAGAGCAACTGCTCTTTCTCCTTTTTATATCCGTGTTGGTGGAGGATCGCACCGGCAAAATGGCTGACAAAGCAAGTTACATCTTGACCTATGGGCTAGTGACAAAGGCATACAGCCTTTTCTTTGTTTGTTTGTATTCCAGTTTTAGGCCTTTACTTGTCTTAAATGTTTGGTAAGATTTTAAATGCAGTTAAAGATGCCTTCTGTGGTCTTAAGCACATCAAATCTATCATGCAAATTGACTAAATCATATCATACAAAATTGGGTGCTGTTGTAGTTCTATGACATAGTAAATCTAAAAATAAATAGGGCTCATTTGTGCTCAGAAGCACCCCTATCAAAACAACTTTACACTACTTTAAAATTACACAAAGATGCAACTGCAAGTGGGATTGAAGGCTGTCAATTCATTGACAGCTATTGATCATAACAATTATGTTTTTTCACTGGAATTTCAGAACTATGCACCAAACATATTTTTTGAATCAGACCATAAGATTAAAGTGAACTGAACCCTAAGTCATGTCTTGGCAAGGAAATTCCATAATACTGGGAATGCTCGTGCCTTGGAGGACAGTGACAAACACAGAGACAGGGCTTTAGTTGTGACCAGGGTAAAGCCTATATGAGGACACACACATTTTGTAAGTACATCCCTAATGCCGTACCCTTAACTGAAAAAAGGTAATTGCTAAGCCTACAAGTAATTTTAAACCAAACTCCAAAGCCAGATGGTTTTATAGACTGATTTGTCAGGGTTCCCACATGTACACATAGATGTGGATTACACACATACTGTACAAAGAAGTTTGTTTCTGATAAAAATGAGCATATCCGATGAAAAAAAGAAGGAAGACCACTGTTTTGAGTGCCAACCTACAACATTTTTGGGGGGTTTTATACAAAACTACCAGGGAGACTGCAATAATAAAGTTTTTAATGATATACCTTAAAGAAGGCCTTACATTAGTTTCAACATCCTTTCAAGGTCCTGAGAGAGAAGTAGTATACGGCAAATCAAACTTTTTTGACAGGTGCTTCCGGTTCTGGGAGGCGGGACATAAGGGGGCGGGGTTGTCCCCCGGGGCGTGTGTGCATGTGCGTGCGTGTATGTGTGCATGTGCGTGCGTGTATGTGTGTGTGTTTTAATATTATAAATGCGTGTGTGTTCGCCCCCCTTTCCTCGGTGGCGACAAGATGTCGCCTGGCAAACCCTGGAGGGGTGCCCCCCCTCAACAGACGTCGTGGTGATAAGGTTGACTTGTTGTCACGACCTGGGCGGAGTGTTTAAATAAAGAGACTGCGCGAAGTTTGTACTAATTGTCAGAACTCTTAGACATTTTTTAAATTTCTGTTCTTAGTGAAACAGTAGTGACCGCTATAACTTATGAAGTAGGTGTTAGAAGGGAGGCCTGTAAAGATGTAAATTATGTTCCAGAATTATGTGATGCTCCAAAGAAGCGTTTTCTTAATTTGTACAGAATGCAGATTCCTCCAAATAGGCTATTGTCGTATCAATATGACTTGCCTGACGGTCAGATAATTGGCTTTGTGTTTGATTACAAACTTTAGAAAGTAAAGTTATACAGTTTACCCTTGGGAACTGAATATACAAAGGACAAATTAGGTGTTGAATATCAGAGCCACGATTGGGAAGTAATCCGTAACTTTGTTTGTCCTGAACTGAAGAAAAATTTCTGTGGACGTACGGTCAGCACGTTTATGGACATCAAATGGAACGGTGCCACCGATTCCTCAGAGAGACCGTGTCATCAGGTACATGTACCGCGGGAAGATGGACTTCCCAGCGGCATCGTCCAAATGTCTTCAGGTGTGGAGAACATAAAGAACGGAACTAAGCAATACCTTACAAAGATTCGTATACCGGTCAATGTATGGTTTGAATTGGACAGCTATATGTTTTAAAAAATTGACGAGTTGTTCGTACTAAGCCAGCTGTGGTCAAGTGTTCTCCGTCTAAAGCGTTCTATTTAACCGGACCTAGAGTCTTCAAGTAAAAAGATGTGCCAGGACGATGATTTTCTCGCCCAAAGTCTGGACGGTCCTTACTGAAAACCGAATCCCTGGGGCTATGTCGCTTGATGCTACAGAAAACCACGCCCATCAACAAACAAGTGCCGCGACCCAGTTAAAAAGGCTGTGCCAGTAGGCTCTTTACCTTCAAGCAAGTATGGCGTATTTTCAACCAAGGAATCCTCTCTGCATGTCTGACAGTCTACCACTCGATTTGGATGAAATAACGAATATGTATAGTCCTATAGTGAGTGAAGACACGTTAAACCACGCTTGGTCTACGAATGGCCCAGCGTATTATTCGCCTATACCACAGCCATGCACACCACCACCACAGTCATTGTCTCTTTTCGATCAAAACTCTTTACCGCAAACAAAGGAGGCTGCATTTGATTTCGATGACGACAATAGTATGCTTGTCGTGAGCACCATAAAAGCATGTGTTGGAAACCTTTTGTTCACAGTTATAGAACAACAAAAGAAGGCAGAATGCAACGGCTGTCGTTAGTGGTTTAAACCCTGAAGCAGTTGTACAGCAAATTGATAATTCAAATGTATATATGCAAGCGCCTTTAACAACTCCTGATTATGATGCTGTTTTTAGGGATATTATTGCTTTAAACAATGTAGCTGAGCCTTTAGAGCCACAGATCCCCTCAGCAGATGTGAATAATGATTCTGCGGTTGTTGAACTTAACCCAAATGTAAATATTGTTTATCGTAATAAATTCAGTAACATTGAATTACGTCAACGTTTCAATTTTACACCAATAAAAGGGTTGTACGATTACGCTGCATTTTACACAAACATTGTAGGTATATTAACAGAGTTGTTGGAAAGAGCTACCAATTATGCAGAACCCAGGGATGTTCTGCAGTTAGAGATTAGAGGGGAGTCAATACGTAATGTTGTATCGCATGTTATGGAGCACGGTGATGTAACTTTGGATCAATTCCTTGATATGATTGAAAGACTCGTACAGTCCAATTTAGCAGTCTTAACTGATAGCTCCCTGGAGTTGGTTGTACAAATTTTGAGAACTCCACAGGGTGCTGGTGCCCCGAGGAGGAAGGCTGAGACTCTTTTGAAATCAGAGATAGTCAACAGTAAAAGACCACATCTTATTGTACCCTTGAATACGGGTAACAACAAGTTATGTTTTGCCATATGTCTGGCACATTTGTTAAATCCAGGGATTACTGATTTAGAGGGTATGAGAAAGGCTCATGAGTTTCAGGTATCTGTTGGGCTATCAGTACATGAAGCCGTAGCGTTCTCAGATATAGTCAAATTCGAAAGATTGTT
>JACXGK010012721.1:0-13952 GCA_016801125.1 Novumbra hubbsi | reverse complement strand
CAGTGATGAGACCAGCACGATGGCTATACAGTCTATACAGTGATGAGACCAGCACGATGGCTATACAGTCTATACAGTGATGAGACCAGCACGATGGCTATACAGTCTATACAGTGATGAGACCAGCACGATGGCTATACAGTCTATACAGTGGAGAATATCACTGGTGAAATTGAACAGCGGCCTGTTCTCTGTCTGTTTCACACATTGTGTGTAGGTATTTGTATGATATGGTGGTAATATGTTTATTATATGGTATGATATTACGTTTATAACACGTTGTTGTATTATGTGTATTACACGCTGTGTATTATGTTTAGGCAATACGTTTATAAATTCCACCAATAGGTTAAACCATACAATGCCACACACACACACACACACACATAGGTTAAACCATACAATGCCACACACACACACAGGGTGATCAGGTAGCAGCTCAGACTAATTGATTAAAGTCTCAAGAGACTTTTGTAATTAATTCCAGTCATTGAGATCAAATGACTGAAAAGAATGACGGCCAAACAAAGTGTTTATATCAAGAATTAACAATGTAAGCCACCAGTAGGTAGATTCCAGAAAACAAAAGGAAAAAACACAAGTAGTCTTCAGACTGGGATTTCTGAAATAGGGGAGTATTCGGGTAACGTTAACTGCATTTTGCTAAATGGGTATAATGTTTTGTCTGGGCATTGTTAGAATGTTTGATAGGTTAGGTGTGCAGAGATTAATTATGGACTAGCTGATGACTGGCTGCAAAGCTCAACCCGGCTGTAAGAACCAAACGTAAAACATTTTCCCTATCCCCTATATAATTCCCTCCTTCTGGATCCTTCAGGAACTGAATAGGAAATGTAATGCCATTTGGAGAGGGCAAAGTTTACCATCTTTCTAGAAGGGCTCCTGAATTATTCACCACCACCCTACATTTACCAATGCTCCTACCCAACGCTTCCCTAAAGAGCATCACATCCTCTGTAGTGCAGTTGCGGGGCTCATTTGGGTAGTAACTGTTTATAAATATATATATATATATATATATATAACAAAATGCTTACTACTTGAATAAATGGCATAGTTCATATTTCAGGTGTTTAAGACCTGCCCAGTACTTTACCAAGACTAGTTACTGTTAGTACATTACCCTGACAATAACTACCAATTAGACTATTTACTGTAACAAAACAGTACCCTGACAATATGCACCAAACAGACTAGTTACTGTAACAGTACAGTACTTTCACAATATGTACCAGTCAGACTAGTTACGGTAACGTACAGTATCATGACAATATGTACCAATCAGACAAGTTATTGTAACAGTGCAGTATCTTGATAATAAGTATCAATCAGACTAGTTACTGTAACAGTAAAGCACTCTGACAATATGCACAATATCTATCAGACAGACTGCAGTTAATTTAACAGTAAGTGACAGTTCGGGCTTTACCAGTGCAGCCCCTAGCCTCTAAAGAATCCCCTAGCCAACCCCTAGCCTCTAAAGAAACCCTTAGCCAGCCCCTAGCCTCTAAAGAAACCCCTAGCCAGCCCCTAGCCTCTAAAGAAACCCCTAGCCAGCCCCTAGCATCTAAAGAAACCCCTAGCCAGCCCCTAGCCTCTAAAGAAACCCCTAGCCTCTAAAGAAACCACTAGCCAGCCTCCAGCCTCTAAAGAAACCCCTGGGCCAGCCCCTAGCCTCTAAAGAAACCCCTAGCCAGCCTCTAGCCTCTAAGGAAACCCCTAGCCTCTAAAGAAACCCCTAGCCAGCCCCTAGCCTCTAAAGAAACCCCTAGCCAGCCCCTCAGCCAGGTCCTAAGCCCTTGTGAAAGCCGATAGCCGTTCACTAGCCAGTCCCCACACCACAGGAAGCCATTAGCCAGCCCCAACAACATGAAGACCCCAGACAACCACTCACCCTTGTGTATGTGTTCCTCCTTGTAGTCTGAGATGACATGCTGCCTCCCCGTTAGTCTCTCAGTTGCAAAGAAAGGTGTGGAATAGCTAGGGGAAGGGGGGGGGGGTTATACTGTGGTACCACCAGGGATGAGGTTCAGTGATGTTTCTTTTTGTCCTCACACCCTCCCTCTCCTCCTATTCCTCCCTCCGGTCTGCCCCCGGCAGGCCTTCCCAGAAACAGCCTCCTGGTCCCCTGGCCGGCAGGCTGTCCCGGTCGCTCACGGAGATATCCTAGCCAACCGGCCGGTCTCCCGGCGGCGTCAGGAGGCGTCAGTGGCCAAAAGACGGTTGGATGACACACCGGCCGGGCAGAACACAGCCTTCCACCCAGTCTTCCCCCAGACAAGCCGCTGGGCCAGGAGAAAAGAAAAGGAATCGGAGAGAAAAGCAAAACCCGGCGGAGAGAGAAACAACAGGCAAGGCAGGGTGTGCTGTGAGGGCTTCAGCTGAGTGAGGCAGTGCGGTGCCCGTGTCTGTCCCCTCCGCCTGCTGGTCTGCAGGAGGGAACCCAGGGAGCTGCTGGGTCCTAAAGGCAGACCGTGGGTGGTTCGCTCCCATTCCAGCCTGCGGTTTATTACACAACGTTGGTCTGTGAAGCGTACACCCGCTATTTCTATTCTAGAATTTCAATACAAAATACTTAATAATAGAAAAATCTATTTTGAAAAGACACTTATTGTAAAGCGTAAACAAATGGAAATGTCAAATGACACACGTCATTTTCCCAGGTAACATGGCACACTTTTCCCAGCCAGACTTCCTGTGGCTACAGAGGTAAAAAAAAAAAAAAACAACGTCTTGCTGTGACATAAGAAGTCTGGTCCTGCAAGCCATGTTAGCACCATACACCAATGAATACATTATCTACTATCACCAGCACCGGCACGTGTTTCACGGAGAGAGCCGTGTCAAGATTACCAGGCTGTTCATTGACATAGACATTGACTGGATTGGCCGACTGTTCACACAGTAATCGTATAAACAGTCTGTTCAGACATTGACTGGTTTGGCAGACTGTTCACACAGTAATCGTATAAACAGTCAGTTCAGACATTGACTGGATTGGCAGACTGTTCACACAGTAATCGTATAAACAGTCTGTTCAGACATTGACTGGTTTGGCAGACTGTTCACACAGTAATCGTATAAACAGTTAGTTCAGACATTGACTGGATTGGCAGACTGTTCACACAGTAATCGTATAAACATTCTGTTCAGACATTGACTGGTTTGGCAGACTGTTCACACAGTAATCGTATAAACAGTCTGTTCAGACATTGACTGGATTGGCAGACTGTTCACACAGTAATAGTATAAACAGTCTGTCCAGACATTGATAGAATAAACAGACTGTCTAGACCGAGAACCCTGACTGCATCCACTAGTCTTTCATTAGCATCCATTACAGTTCTCGAGATGGATAGGTCACATCTGGCTGAATTTACTCCTGATCTGTGTTTTAGGTTATTTAAGTTGTAGTTAAGTGTTGTTTGTCTTGTTATTCATGTTGCAATGAAGTGATACATGTCTTGTGGTATGTGTTTTAGTGAAGTGTTATGTCATTTGGTATATGTTTTAGTGAAATGTTTAATGTCATGTGGTATGTGTTGTTTATCTTGTTACAGGTGTTGTAGTAAAGTGTTGTTTGTCTTGTTATAGGTGTTGTAATGAAGTGTTGTTTGTCTTGTTATAGGTGATGTAATGAAGTGATATGTGTTGTGGTGAAGGGTTTTAGGTTTCTCGCCGGATATGTTGTAGTGAAGTGTTTTTTGTCTTATTGTATGCGTTGTAGTGAAGGTTTTTATGACTTGTCGTAGGTGTTTTACAATAATATTTTATGTAGGCAAACAGCACCATTAAGTTCAGTTCCAGTATTTTGTTGTTGCACATCAGAGAACAAAGACCCCGGTGATGTTGCCCCTGCCAACCAACTCTGTCCTATACACTCAGCCGTAGAGTGCACACGCACACAAACACACACACACACACATTTACCATGAGATAAGAGCACTGCCAAATTACTAACATGTAAATAAATACATGCATACACGAACACACAAACACACACACATAACCCCTGACAATATCACAGACACGTTGACCACACCACAAACCCACTGACAGTGTCACAGTTTATAAACATGCTGACACTGCACGAACGCCAAAGTGTCATTCAGTGAGGCTTCCATTGTGATTCTCCCAAAACCAACCTAACATTTTAAAAAATTTAAGTTTAAAGTATTATTTTAATTAAATTGTCAGTTGTCAAGTGACCTTTTCTTGTTTTGTTGTCAAAAGTAACTCATCACGTAGAAGCACGTTTTTGCTTTCCTTTTTCTTTAGAAATCCACAGTCTATGTCGTGGTTCATCAGCTCCTGTTTTCGTATATGAACGTCATGGCAGGTAGCCACATTGTATCTGGAGCTAAATAGCTAGCGTAATGGCAGAGATGAGGATTGTTTTTATCTACGAATCGACGTAGTCAGATGGCTTTGATTGGTATAACAAAAGGACAGCTGTTACCCTGGCAATTGTCATGGTTTTCCAACTCAGAGTTCCACAGCCCCAGTTAAAAACTGGTTTCATGACAAATAGGCCTTCCAGCAGTGGAGGTCCATTCTTTCAACTGGCCGATACACAGCTGGGATTACTGGTCTTTATCAGCTAACTGCACGCACCAGGCTTTTTACCCTACATTCTATTCTACAATTCTATTCATGGGTTTTGCAAAGGAAGCAAAATCCGAAGTTAGGCTGTCTGTCCAGCTAGCTAGCTGTCTGTCTATCTGACTGTACGCCCATCATTTGTTTGTGTAAAGGATACAGCTTTTGAACACAGGGAGAAACATAAAGACCTAATAAGTTTTGCCACTACAAAGTTGCGGATACATGTACAATCTGAGGCAAGACCAGGAGAGGTAGAGAACTACTGAGGAACGGGGGGGGTGCTATTAACTATATAATGCAAGACTTTAAGCTACTCCCTGTATAGTTTACAACAGTAGAGCCTTCCGGTCAAAGCCGCTATTACCTGTATGAACCATTCTGTGTTCATGAAGAGGGAAGGGCAAGGGGTACACTCTCCTCTTACCTAAACAACCATCAAGTCAGTATGAGCCTGATCAGAAAGGTGAACCGAATCAGGTCAGTATGAGCCTGATCAGAAAGGTGAACCGAATCAGTTCAGTATGAGCCTGATCAGAAAATGTAACTGAATCTGGTTAGCATGATTCAAATGAGGACAATGAGTCTCTCTGACAGGAGAGTTGCTATTAAAAAATACATATAGTGGCATTTAGTGACTAACTCAAAAAGCAGACATCATTGATGATTACCTGTATAGGCTGAATATTACTGTCTGGATGTGAACTAATACTGTCATAGATCACTTCCATACATCAGGGAGGCTCCTCCACGTGGGAGTAAAGGTGGCCCATGGAGGATCCTTTATTAATTAAATCGTATTAGTGGAATACCATGAAAATAAATGAAAGACACAACGATGAATTGTATTAATATTGTATTTAAATGTTTATCTCTCTGTCCTAAGATCATCTCGGCAACGGGACGGGGAATCGGACGCCTGACAGTGACGTGCCGTGTGACGCGCCTGTCTTTCAGCGCTTGCCAAAATACTCAGGAGCCACCCGAACCCACTACCATACAAAAATCTACAACACGTCTTCTACTTCATTTATCCTCCAAAGCCAGAGAAACTATCACCACCTTGTGACTTTTTAAATAAAATACAAATGTGCATCACCCCAGCTGACGGCCGCCCCGCGCGGCTGTCAAGACACTCCCTACCATCCAATTAGCTGAAACAAATGCTAACGTTATCTTGCCAACTAGGTCCTGATTTCTCGAGTCTTTCGCTATATTACACATTGCTCACCGTAGCATGTAATGTACCCTGCTCTGCGACCACATACGTGGACTTACTGTTTTGCTGGTTAAACACACTCCGGTTCCGACTCACGGCCCCGGGTCCGGGATCACAGAAAAGTCAGCTGGCGACACCCTGTGGTCGTGTAGACTTACGTCAGAACGCCTGATTGGCTACATTACATCGTAACAACGGTTATTTTTGTAATGATCATAGCGTAAAGCTCGGTTCTGAATAAAAGTGAAATTCAAAACAATTTGACACAAAGAAAACACAGCAAGAAGTAGCATAATGTCGAATATACTTAGTATGGGCGGGGGGGAGTCACAGGAATAACTGCAATCTGAAGACACTAAGCATCATGTTCTTGATTATATAACATTTACTACTAACTGGCCAGGGCCCATGTGATAGATTACGATCAGTATTGGATTGTGTTCACTCCATGGATGCGTTTGTGTCAGGCTCCTCAGGTTGACGCAGAGGCACTCTATAAACATACCTAAACACCATAAAGTCAATCATCTTGGCGGGGAGGGACGGCCAAACAAACTCCTCCACCTTACGAAACCCAATGCTATGATACAGTTTATGGGCATCAGTCTGTAGCATGGAGGTGAACAGCACAACGCCGTCAACGCCGTGAGACGCCACGAACTCCAGTGCAGTCTGACACAGGGCTTTAGCGATGCCACGACCTCTGAACTCCTTCCGTACGGAGATCCTCTTCAGCTCCCACAGGCCGGGGTGGGAGACGGCAGGGAGGATGGCCACCGTGCCTACCACCAAACCCTGGCTCTCTGCCACCCAGAAGCAGGACACCTACAACAGGAATATTACTCCCATTATGACGGTTATTCGCAGCAATGTTTCTACAGCTTTAGTCCCCACTAATTTTCACTGTCCGACTTCTTTTATAATGGGTATCTGCGTCTGTGGCTTTGAAAGGTACACATTCAATGTTAAACTGGTGGTTACAAATAATGTGTTCAGTTGACGGGATTCAGGACCCTGAAACCCTGAAGAAAACGGTTTTGCTGGACTGGATTACTGCTAAAAATGAATTTGTTGAAGCCTTCAATCACTCTTCTGATATTTGATGGGACTTTAATTACTAACCTGAATGAATAATGTAATAAATGATAAAACACCATTTACAAAAAGTAAATCAGATGTTCATCACCAAGGTTTTTACTTCAAAAATAAATAAATAAATAAAGGCCTTGACGCCTTGCTAGCTGTCAACAGAAGGCAAGCAACAGAGGTTGCCAAACTTGACCCTGGTCGTCAAGGTACTGCTGCACCCCTTATCGCTGGTGCCCTGATTCATACTTTGAAACAAGCACTTCCTGGTGTCATTCCGGTGTGCTGACACTACAAGGACAGGGATGCTAGTGACCATGGTAACTATTGTCAACAATATCCACATTTTCTTGCAAAACATCTTGGGTCCAGTGAAAACACAGCTGCATTCTTTTTAGTACCTGGTTTAACCAATGGAATTTAGCGACAGCTTTTTTTCTACGTCACGGTTTACCATAATCACATGGGTTTCATGTATATTTTTTAGGCCTAACTTAGGGCTGAGCTGAAAGAGACCTAGTTCTCAGACCAAAAGAAAGTTATTAAAATAACTCATGAAACAACATTTGATCTGCGATATCAAAGGCCACTCTTCTGTTGCAGACCTCCCAGCACATTCTGACAGCATTTACAAGTGAAATGAACAGAGATGGGAGAATCCCTATCCTTACGGCATGTAGGAGGTGTTAGTAAACAGGAGGAACGTCCCACCTGCATGTAGGAGGTGTTAGTAAACAGGAGGAACGTCCCACCTGCATGTAGGTGTTAAGATCCAGGAGTAAAGTCGCACCTGTCCACCCTGCATGTAGGAGGTGTTAATATCCAGGAGGTCCTCATGGAGGCCTAGTTGAATTCCCTGGTTGAACAGGTACCGGACCCCCTCACGGCCTGCTAGCGACACCATGACGGCGGCTGCCAGCGTGACGGTCAGAGAGCCAGACAGGGCCTGGACACAACACAGCAGACTGAGCAGACCGAGCTGAATCCAGGCCTGCCTGAGGACCTGGCAACACACAGCGTCCAGCTGCTCAACGAACCCCGCGGCGTACACCTCTCTGACCACCTCGTAGTCCTCCTCCTGGTATCGGCGGATTGCACAGCAGGCCATACCTCCGGTTCCCACTAGCAGCCCTGCGAAGAGAAGACAGCTCAATAGAACACGGCCCACTTACTGTTGAAGAGGCACGCGGTGGTTCCACCGGAAGACCTTCTATCTGAGTCCGTCTCTGTTTAAAGAGGAACCATTCGTCGTACTGACAGACTGGACATTCCCCGCAGAGCCATTATCATCCACGAGTAACAACACAGGAAAGGATTCAGACGAAAGTTCTTAAACCCTTTAATTTAGAGGAAAGGTCAAAACAACATAATAATGCATATTTTTACAGTAAGCACTTCACTAAATTAAACGTAAAAAGCTGGATCTGAACACACACAGATTGATTCTGTATTAATTGTACAGCAGAACATCCCTCATGGTTAGGTGATCTGTGTCGTCACTTCCGAAAATGTATGTCACGATATTGAAACACTGAGGTATCGTGGCACATTTCTTCCAAGCTATACATAACACTTTACATCAAGTGGTGTTTTAATTCTGTTTCATGTTCTGCTTTTCGTGTTCATAACAAAATATAATAATACTTGCTTTTGTTCAGTTCAGGAGTTAATAAAAGCTTCCTTTTCTCGTTTGCCGTGTTTTTAGCCGTATTACTTCATGTGCCTTGTTGAATGAATGAGGCTTCTTTTTTTCGGGAATTTCATTTTCTTTCCCTCCAGTTGGCGGTTTGCCCAATGCTAACAATTTAGTGTCGTTTAGGTCACTGTGGATGAGTTATGTATGCTAATCCAATCCCATTTCTTTCCTCATCACGCAAGCTCACAGAAGGATTTAGAAAAATGTATTAGCGTGTATCATTATGTCTGATTGTATTTTTTATCCATCTTCCAATCGTTCGCCTTGCTTGTAGTTGAATCTGACCGGGAAGTCATCCCAATGTTTTCATATTAAGTCTGTGTAACTTCCAGAGTGATTTATTAACTTCTGAACTGAACAAAAGCAAGTATTGTTATATTTTGTTATGAACACGGGGTGAAAAATAATCAAGGTATTTTAGGGATATTTACCATGAGCATATGTTTTTTCTCTCAGAAGGACCCTTCACTTTGCCATTACAAAGGTTTTTGAGATCATAAAAAATTAAGCGAAATCACTTATAATCCCACATTTTAAATTTAACTAAACGTGCTATTAAATGGAGATGAGAACTTATTTTCACTGTGTGTGTGTGTGTGTGTGTATACTTTCAATATATATCCTGTATATGTCCTACTGTGTGCCTGAGTCCCCCCAGGATTTTATTCCGCCTCCTTTGCCCCCAACTCCAAGTCCAGTCTGTACTCTATCAAAGTAAAGTTCATGAGTTTGGCGATGGTCTCGGGAATAACAAACTCCCTGATCCGCTTGTAGCCCAAATGCTCGTAAAGCTTCTGCGCGTCCGTCTGCACTACGGACGTGTACAGGACAACGCCCAGGAAGCCTCTCTCCCGGGTGAAGTCGGCCACCGTCTGGCTGAGGGCCTTGGCGATGCCCGTCCCACGGTGGGTGCGCCTCACGGACAGCCTCTTCAGCTCCATGAAGCCCGGGTGCCTCTCGCAGGGCAGGCAGCCCACCGTCCCCACCACCCGGCCGTCACTCTCGGCCACCCAGAAGCACGCGTCCCTGCCCCCCAGGTAGGTCTCCGCGACGCGGCTCAGGTCCCTCCTCAGGGACTCGTTGATGTAGCTGCTGAAGAGGTAGCCCACGAGCTGCTTGGCCCCGGCCAGGAGGAGCGTGGCGGCCACCACGGGCAGCAGGAGGGACTTGGAGCTGGCCATTAGGGCGCAGAATGTCCCCATCAGGATCATCTGGGTCAGGGGCTGTTTGAGGAGGTGCACGAAGGAGGAGGGCACGTGCTCGCTCATGCCCATGGTGAAGATCTCCTTCACGGCCTCGTCGTCGTCGCTCTCGTACCTCCGGATGGTGACGCCCGACATGGCACTGAGGTCTGGCACCGCTGTCGGCCCTTCAAGTAAAACAACACCGTGTAAGCCGCCGGTCCTGTCCCCCCACCACCACCTGAGCCCTACAACCTCCCACACTCCCTCAGGGGAATGTGGATCTGCTGAAATAGAGGGCACACATGCTGCAATCTGCTAATTTTACAAAAAGGGGACATTGAATCAAAAGCTGTTAGTATTTCTTAGGATTCATAATTCCATCAACTACTCTTAGAGGTCATCTACTAGAGAGGGAGACGGCTTTTCTTATCTTCAACTTGAAAGTATATTATTTAACATCAAGGGACCACATCTATTACTGCATATACAAACACTATTTTCTTCAAAAAGCAATATTTTAATTTAAATTGTTCTAGAATCACGCTGATAATAGACCAGGAGGAACTGCATTCAACATTGCACTGGCAAAGTGAATTACTTCTTTCTGAGAACTTCTCCATTACTTGTCTGAGCATATGCAAGAAGACAAAGCATACATTTATGCCACAGTTCGCTTAATTGAACGGTAATTCTATAAAGTATTTCCCACAGACAACTCTGATGTATCAGTGCAATTTGTGTCCCAAAGCTGGTCAGGATACATACACAATTTTGGTTCTACTATGAGTTATTTAGTCGTCTGGCCATACTCAGAAATGTTGAGACTGTGAATGTAGAGTAGATCATTTGCTAGGAAAGTACAAAGTGTAAAGAAGGAAATTGTGGCTCAATGGTTTTTAAACAGGAAACATACTTTTTTACTGAGAAGATGGTTTCACTTGGTCAGATCTAAGGTAATCGCAGGTGGTATTTTAGAAACGCTGTTCTAGAATTTAGAAAAATCAAAATGGGCCACGCTTTATCCACTGTGACTGAAGTTGTCAGTAATCTCATTAAAAAATATGTATCCCTTTCTGTACTAATTCTAATATATTCCCAATTCATACCAAAATAAACATGTACTTAATCCACCCAAATCTGAAGGGTCAAAATCCAAGAGTTTTTACCCAACACAAAGTACATATCACAGAGCTCAATATGTACATCTCATTGGTACGAGGTGGAAAATCGGAGTCTGCCCTAACTTTTAAATGTGTGGTATTTCAAAGTGATGGTATGTTCATGTTTAGTCAAAACTGAAAACGTGTGTTGAAGTTGTCATTGTGCGAGATGCTGTATTTGTTTACAGCATTTTACATCAGTATGCATTTTGATGCCCATATGTGGTGAACAGGAAAGTAATTAGTAATTTTATTAATTAGTAATATTGCATTGTTGAGTGAATATAGCGATGCTTGATGTAGCACCCACAGCATCTTATTTAACACCATATTCTAATTATGCATTCTTTTTGAGTATTTTCTAAAATACATTTACTGCAGCACAACACGTTTTTCAGCATTGATTGCTTGACCTTGGAACATGCATTAAAAACATTTTGTGGAAGTGTCACTTTTTGCAAACAAATAATCGTTGTTAATGTTAAGAATTGAATTTCTTAAATTATTAAAATATACAAATCACAAAACTTTTCTAGGATACGTAGATTTGTTTTATATTCTTTGACCCGCAAATTATTTGTTAATGTTGCTCATAAGACGTAGGTCGCCAGAACCGTCCCGACTGCAGTACAATGTCGCTTTTCCGTCATCACATTAACGATGCGACGTCAAAATAAACCCAATTAGAAAAATATTTGATAACTAGCTTTGTTAGCAACCGAATAAAATAAACCAATAGAATAACAATTACATCCGCTTTGGAAATAGCACGTTACTGTACCGAATTGGCAAAACTAAACCAGCAAAACTCTGTCGCTAACTAGCTCAGAACTGCTAGCTAGTTAACATTAGCTAACAATTATATGAGCATGCATTAATATTTCAGCTGTTATTAAAATGCAGTTTGTAAAAGTTAACCAACCTGATTTTGATATTGCAAAGAGAAAAATAATCCAACTGAACCAACTAGGTTTTGTTTATGGTGTTTAGTAAACTTCCGCTTTACAGGGAAAAGGCGGGATCTTGTCTTCAATTGGTTGTCCGGAAGATTAAGCAGTTCCTACGTTAAGCATATTATTTTAGCCCCCCTAAATAAAGGGATGAAGTGACCATTTGGCTGCTTGCAGGGATGGGCAATATTTATGATATATCTATTTAAAACACGTATTTCAAATACAAAATATTATTTAGGAATTTGGTTGGGTTGATGAAAATGGCTTGATATTTTGTAACAAAATGATTAATTACATGGAAACTAGTTGCTATGATTAATGATGCCACCGGTTGTGTTCTTATGAATGACTTGTTTGCGGTTGAAACCAAATTAGGATATTGTTATCATTAGCAAACTGTTGGTTAAACATTAAACTGTTGGGTACTTTAAAACTAACCTTCATCTTGGTGATCACAGGCATGTAAGAATGTTGGATTTGTTAACTGGTTGCATATGTCAGATTTATAGCATGACTTGTTAGGCAGATAAAAGTTGTTGCTATTAAACATTGTCTACTTAATCAAAATGAGTGAGTGTACTGTGTTTTTCCATTTTAGAATGTAAAAAGGAGAACCTTTTTAAAAGGGTGTGGTGACTTTATATACCCTCTGGAATGTTCATATCAGTTCACTGCATGTTGAATTGGCCTCATTGTAAAGTGAGTTTTGAGAGTAAGGCAGATTATATGCATTTCTGCCACTAACATTGCTCACCTGTGCCATCAATCTTTAAAATATGCACGCATAAACTTCCTATCTTAATTGTATTTTTCCTTTGACTTTTGCTGTAGCCCAGATGTTTTCCCACATAGCTAGTTATGCATGGCAATTAAAAAGGGAAACAAGCTCATAAACATTTACATATGGACCAGAGTTTACCTGAACAAACCATTTATTATGAATGGATGAAGTTGAAGCTATGTTAATGTACTATGAATGGAAAAAAACAAACTGTGTACATTCATGTGGTTAATGAACATTTCTCTGCAAGGTAAACTACTCAGTTAATTTCATCCAACATTGGAAAGGCCCAGAAGATTCCCATAAACCCAGCCCCAACCTGGTTTCTGGTTGATTATTAAAATTACCATAGCTTATTCCTACATAGTAGTATATCCCTTTGTTAAATTAAATGGTCACAGGAATGTTGTGCTGAGCAAAATAATTATTTACTAAAAGATGAATGATGAAATATATTGTTTCTTTATTAAAGCTACATGATTGTTCCCTCTTATTTAATTTGGTTATTTAATAACTATGAAAACAAACAAAACAACAAACAAAGGACAATTATTCCCTTTGCACATAAACAAATAGTGGTTGTGTGTAAAACAAGACAGCTTTGTTCTCAGACTATACAGCTAAAGACATGTTCGGCCCATCAAGCCACTGTCCACCATATTGGAACTCTTCAGGATCAGGGCTGCATTGGAATGAGATGAGTTCTGTGTCAGTTAAAGACGGTGAGGCCAAAATCTGATGCTTTGGAACAGGGCCCCCATTTCATCAGATTTTTCAATTGCTTAGATCTGGCCAGAAATCTTGTATGATGTTTCATTATGGAGTCTGAATTACATCTCCGTCCTTCATTATGGAGTCTGTATCACCTCTGTGTGTTTCTTTATGGAGTCTGTATCACCTCTGTGTGTTTCATTATGGAGTCTGAATCACCTTTGTGTGTTTCATTATATAGTCTGAATCACCTTTGTGTTTCATTATAGAGTCTGTATCACCTCTGCATGTTTCATTATATAGTCTGAATCACCTCTGTCTTTCATTATAGAGTCTGAATCACCTCTGTCTTTCATTATAGAGTCTGAATCACCTCTGTCTTTCATTATAGAGTCTTAATCACCTTTGTGTTTCATTATAGAGTCTGTATCACCTCTGCATGTTTCATTATATATTCTGAATCACCTCTGTCTTTCATTATATAGTCTGAATCACCTCTGTCTTTCATTATAGAGTCTGAATCACCTCTGTCTTTCATTATA
>JACXGK010012720.1:0-13948 GCA_016801125.1 Novumbra hubbsi | reverse complement strand
TTGTGTTTGTCACGACTTCACGGTTTGTCTTCTTTTAATTCATTCTCATGTGGATACGCTGCACGTTCTTTGTATTTAGTTTTAGTTCTGTTTGCTGTGTTTTTATACAGCACCTTTACTTTTTACGTTTACAGTTCGTGTAGTCTTTGTCTTTTGTGTTTGAATTAAATTCACCTTTTCTTTATAAAAATGTCTGCATATGGTTCCACCCCACAACAAAACCGTGACATGTTGTGTGCTTTTCTAATTAAACTCAAATGTGAACAATGAATTTCATGAGAAATTATTGAGGTCTTTGAGGTTATGTAAACACACAGGGCTGGCGGCCATCTTATTAAGTGTGTAGTGATGATGGTGGTGAGGTCATAGTTCTTGCCACGTGAAAAGCAAACTGGCTAATCTTCTCTAAGCACCTTAAATAAAGTCACATGACATTACTGAGGGAAGCAGACATGCACCGCCAATTCTAAACCAACCAACAGTGTAATGAAGCTAGCATGGGATGCTACAACAAACCTGCAGTCACTTACAGCCAGACCTAACTTACAGTATACCTTCTTTCAATGACATTACTGCATACACTGATGATTCCACGATGGACAGGGAGTAGCTCATACACCTACCAAAACACAGACGTTTTGTTCGAACTAGAATGTGGTCATTTAACCAACTACCAAAATGCCTGGCTCTACCCTTGACAAACAAACAAACAATAGAAGAACAAAAATTACACTTATATGGCCTGTAAAGAAATAATAAACAGTGAATACAGTGCTGCTCTATTTTCCCATTAAAACACGGCATATAAAGAATGTTTTGGCAGGGTGCTCTGATTTAGTAAACCATCAGATATTCTGTGCATGAAGTGCATTAATTTTAATTTGATGACTCCATAAGAAATCTGTTCTTGGGAATCTGAGGTGATGTTAATTTAGTGTCAATGAGGATCCCTAGGAATAACTCAAACCCTAAAAATGATTAGTATTCTAGGAGTATTTGGTCCCAATTACTGAACACACACACACAACTAAGAGATTACAGAGCCAAGTAGCATTCTATCCAAGTCTAAATAGAGCTCAATAATGAGATGGCCGTTTAAATGGCATTCGTTTAGCCTTATTAACCTAGCCTCAAAATGGCTCTGAGCCATGATGGGCAATTCCAGTTCTCGTAGGCCTGTTGGTGTCACACACAGCCCCCTTGGAAACACCGGACCCCAGAAGCCAACTGATAACGGCGTCCAGTTCCAGATCCGCTTGCTGACGCCGGGCACAAGCGGACGCCAGTTGCTCACTCCATCATAGGTCAAGTGCAGCGGTCATGACAACCAATACGCTCACCAAGGCGTAAGTTCACTTAAGGTAATAATGGGTTACAAGGGGTTAATAGGCGTTTTGGGGATCATTAATACAAAATCAGCCCTGGTCAGAGACCCATTTTAAAGATGTATGTGTGATCTGGTAACAGTTGGTCTTAAAACAACAATAGATTGCACCAAATACAGCTTTACATCCTGGAACATCGGAAGCATTCAGCAAAACAGTGCCTGTTTAGGTCCAATCTGAACTTGTCTTACCTCTCCGAAGTGAGGGGTGGGGTTGAAGCCACATAGGTGGCACACAATCTTCTTGCACTCTGTGCAGGTGCTGTAATTGGGCGAGTCTGCTGATCCAACATTCAGAGACACCGAACACAGAGGGCAGAATTCCTGGCCTCCCACGCCAGTGCCTGTAGATGGTTCTGTAGGCTCCACAACGGGCTCAGACTCTACGGACATGGACTTCTGGTGCCTCGGCAGGGAGGCAGCCCGTTTGGGTGTTACCTTAGAAGAGGCCGGTGGGGTGTCGGGGCAGTCAGAGTCAGGAGGAGACCCGGGAGCAGAGAAGGGGGAGTCCGGGGGAGAACCAGGGGGGGAATCAGGAGCAGAGAAGGGGGAGTCCGGGGGAGAACCAGCGGGGGAATCAAGAGGATTCTCAACAGTTTTCTCATCCATAGATTCAGGGGTCATGAGGTTAGTGGCCGAGCTCAAGATGGAGGAACCGAAGCCAAATATCTGGGAAGCTGCCGCTGGTGGCTTGGCCGTCTCTGTGAAACCACCGAACCCGCTGAACATCTTCCCCGCCACCGATTCGGACGGAGCAGCGGTGGGCTTTGGCCGATCAGGTTTGGCTGACCCGGTGAACCCTCCGAAGCCACTGAACATTGTTCCTGTGATGGACTCTGCAGCCGGAGGCTTGGCAACGTCAGTGAGGCCTCCTAGACTGATCCCCCCCAGGCCCCCAAAGAAGCTGGACTCCTGTTTACCTTTGGCCGGGGAGGGTTGCGGGCTGCCTTTCGGGGAAGACGGGCCAGGGGATTTCTGTTTTGGTGTGGTTGGAGGAGTTAGGCCTTTGTCTGATATGCTCTGCTGCTTAATCAGTAGACTGGGCTTCTTGCCATCTTTGCCAGGGTCCTTCCTGGTGGGTGAAGGAGGGACAGAACTCCTGCCCATCATAGGGGGGTCATCCATGCCCCCCATAGCCCGCTGCATCTGGCAGTTAAGACATAACCACTCCTTGCCCTGCAAAGAGCCAAAACGTGGTCAGACACACGCAAAAAGAACACACACATTTGCTTTTTCCATTTATTAAAACAGTCAGATATTAAAAAATATCTCTGATATAAAATCAGAGAATATACTACTACATCAAGCCATTTACTTAACATGCAGAATCTTGTTGTTACACTCGATACAGGCTTTGCTTTTGCGATTGACTTTTAAAAAGATCTTATTTTTTATTCACTAGTGGACCAGCTTTGGCAATCCCTTGTTAGACTTGTTGATCAGCATGTGTTTTTACTTGGCTAATAAGGAATTTTAAAACAAATCGATCACTTTACACCCCATTTACACCCTGCAGAAGAAAAGCTGTATTTGCAGTTTAAGGGCAATTTACAGAATAATGCATACTAAGTGTACTAGTTGACAAAGCATGTTTTTCAAATGGAATATTGCTCAAATTTGAGGCAAGAATCATATTACACACCCATTTCATTTGTTTTCATTGATCATTTCATAGAAACTATAAAGAGGTGAATTGAAATCCACTGTATTAGATTAGTGTTAGACAGTGTTCCAATCCTCTTTACCATACACATTGGTAGAATTATTTCAATAGGAAAGTCTAGACTAGTTGTGTTCGACGATTAGTTAAAACTTAGAACTATTTTACCACATTTTTATTCATATACAAATATAATAATCAGAAAATAAGTACATGTCATACGTTATATAGTATATGACTGTTGTAAAGGTTGTGTTTTGTCACACATCTTAAAGACCATCTTAGCTACAGTGGAATGTTTTTCTTCAATACAGTAGATATGTACTTGGTTACCACTGTCCACAATAATGGCCATTACGAAACAGGCCAATATTGACAGTGTTTTATCTGTATCTTGCATAGAACCACACATACATTTTCTTTCTAACCGTGATCATCATTAGCAATAATTCTACCGAAATAGAAAATACGAATCCTATCCCTTCTCAGTTCCATTGTGCTGTGTATGCATACAAACACCCATCATCTTTTTGAGAGGCGCAATGATGACAAAAAACATATTTTTATGTAATATAACAAATAAAATTACCACGAAAACATGAACATATAAAATATGGACACTACCTAATAAGAAATAGACAACAGAATACAGGAAGAATCAAGCATGATAACGAGAGCAGACCATGTCTTACCGCTGAGTCCGGGGGGCTGAACCCACAAAGGCTGCACACCTGGTTCTTACACATGGTACAGTTGTTGTAGTTGGGAGGCTCCTTAGAGCCCACGTTGAGCTGGGTGCTCTTGCAAAGGGGACACAGCCCACCTCCGGGTGGTTTCCCAGGGCCTTGAGGACTAGGGGGACACCCAGCCTGTGCTGGCTGTGCGCTGGGGCCAGGGGATCCTTGCAGACTTGGGGGTCCCTGGCCAGAGGGTCGTGGGGGCCCTTGTTGTCCAGGGGAACCTTGACCAGTTGGTCTAGACCCTTGTTGCTCAAGGGGGCCTTGACTAGAGGGCCGGGGCCCTTGTTGTCCAGGGGGACCTTGTTGTCCTTGCTGCCCAGTGGGGCCTTGACCAGGAGGCCTGGGCCCTTGTTGTCCAGGGAAGCCTTGACCAGAGGGCCGGGGCCCTTGTTGTCCAGGGGGGCCTTGACCAGGAGGCCTGGGCCCTTGCTGCCCAGGGGGGCCTTGAGCAGGAGCTCTGGGCCCTTGCTGCCCAGGGGGGCCTTGACCAGGAGCTCTGGGCCCTTGCTGCCCAGGGGGGCCTTGACCAGGAGCTCTGGGCCCTTGCTGCCCAGGGGGGGCTTGACCAGGAGCTCTGGGCCCTTGCTGCCCAGGGGGGCCTTGACCAGGAGCTCTGGGCCCTTGCTGCCCAGGGGGGCCTTGACCAGGAGCTCTGGGCCCTTGCTGCCCAGGGGGTCTGGGCCCTTGTCCTGGGCCAGGGGGTCTTGGCCCCAAATGCTGGGGTCCCTTGCCACCCGGCCCTGGGGGCCCACCTTGAGTCTTTTCTCCGGGCTTCTCCTCCTTTTCAAACAGGCCAAAGGAAGGAATGTTTACCCCTGAGCCTAAGGAGGTAACCTCTGAGGACATGGAGGACACACCAGAGGACACCTGGGACGTCATTGAGGAAACAGCGCTCAGTGGGTTGGCCCCACTCAGGAAGCTGGAGCCAAACATGCTGGTTTTCTTCTCTGGGTCCTTGGGTTCCTGCCTGAATCTGGACTCAAAGAGGGTGAGGGAGGAGGGGCTGCGGCCGGGGACTGGCCTGCTAGTGGGGCCCTCACCAAATGCGTCTACAGTCCGACTCTTGCTAAGCCGACCGGAGGGTACCACTCCTTGCTGCTGGGGGCGTTGCTGACCATCTGCTTCCGAGGGCCTTAAAGCAAGTAGTGAAGAAGAACAAGGAAAGTGAATCACATGGTAGTACACATTGAAATGTATGTTACAGGTGTTTCTTTTACCCCTTTTCCTAATATTAGCTGAGTCTGTGTGACAGAGCAGGTAAGGTGAAAGCAAATTGCCATTGGCCTTAAACTGCACTTTCAGATAAACAAAGATGAAGTGAAAGCAAAGAGGTGAAGCCACTTTAGATATGCAAATGGCTCGTAGCTCGAACAACACAAAATAGACATGTGGGATCACCATGACCACAGCAGAAGCTATTAAATACTTAATGTAACCAAAACAACTTGATCTTTCAAAGAATTCTAAAAATGTATCATGATTATTCTGACATTCTGATAACCCCCTGAAATTCAAATCACATCTCAACAACATGTAATAAAGTGTTGTAATGAAAAAATGTGATAAAGCTATTTGGGAGGGTTGAGCACCAGCCAACTAAAGGTTAGAGCTCATCTCTAGAAGAGATGAAAATCTCTATGTGAATAAAGGATCATTAAAATTCAAAATGCTATATGGTAAAACTCACTAAAGCATCCACCAGCCATAACAAGCTAACCTCTTCCCCCAAAAACACTGGATATAAGCCTTTATAACACTGGATATAAGGCTTTATAACACTGGATATAAGCCTTTATAACACTGGATATAAGCCTTTCATTACAGAAATGAAGTGTCCAGTACCAGCCAGGGGCAAGATCTGATGGGAAAGTGAATAGCCTGAATGACAATGGGGAGATCATGGAAATACACAGGGAAAAACAACACAGCTCAATAGGGTAAGATGAGATGGCCTTATTAGCACGAGATGAGAGGTGGTACAGACAGGCTAACCTACACTACCCTGTCAGGTGCCACCCTGGTCCAGTGCTACTTGTCAATTGAGATGTAACCTGTCACAGCCAGGATTGAAAGATCAATGCTGAGCACGAAATGAGCTCAAACTGTTTGGAACAGTGAAGCTGTAATTCTAATTTGAGATACACTTCTCTGATGTGAGGTAGAATGGCTTAGGCTACATAGAAAATGTGTACTTTCCGAGACACGTAAGCTAAGTGGTGTACACGTCCAATGCAAAATAACGTGTTCACTGAGAGAGCCTAGGGCTAGTTCTGCATTCTGCGAATGCTGAATTCAGAACCAAGGACAGCGAACTTGCTTGCGGACAGGCCACTTAAACATTCTGTTAATGGGATTCCTTAAACAGTATCTGCGAAATTTACTCACTTTGAAAATATTAAATTCACCACCAACTTTCTAAAAGAAATAACGGGAAAAAAAAGTGACTGCCGTGGAACGAATGTTCTATATTTAGTCGTATTAATATTTATGTAACCCATCCCCAATTTGGTCTTGGGTAAAAATAACTATTCCCAGCAACGAAGCTAACTAGTTATAACATGTATCGAGTGACAATTTAACCATATAAAAGAGAATTGATGGTAAATGCACGCAAAAAAATATTATTTGGTTTACACCATTGATGCTTGTTATTCAACCAACCAGCGTCTTTCAATTTTAACTCGTGACATCGCCTTTTTGCTGTAAAAGCTAAAATGTACAAATAAGATAAGGACTTGAACAGACAACATTGAAACGAATTACAATATTGGCAAGTGGTTGGTGGAGAGGCTATTTGTTTGGGATGACAGAGCGTTGTTTGTGGTAAGAAATACGGTTGGTTAAAATAGGCTAGGAATTTCTTTTACCCAGCAGGCATTTCGTTTCTTCACAAGTCAATGCTGTCTTACCACGTATTTTACAGCGTCTAGTCTTAGATAATTGTACAACTGAACGGTTTACGCAAAAAGGAACATAAAAAAAACTCATACATTATTATGTCAGCATACGGTTTAGTGTCATATACAAACAACGTTTGACCGAAAATTGTCCGTCTCATTCCCTTAAACGTTCGTTTAATCAATTACATTTATTATCAACTGATGAGCACACAGGATTGGTCTTTGGCCTTTTCACGCTTTAAGACTATTTTTGAATGACAACAATAACAACCTACAATACGATTTTTTATGGCAACACATGTTCCTTTATCAGAATGAACCTGAATGGGTGTGAACGTGCGTTCTCTTTCCTTATGCATTCGTGGTGATACGCCGCTGACAACCTGCAGTGCGCTGCCTAATCAAAACATGGAAATAACACGCCTCTCGTTCTCTCTAATGTATAGGCAAAATTACGGGGAACAGAGGGGTGGACATTTTAAGTGCACAAAACTGCCAGTAATATCCTGCCTTCGAGCGGGTACACCCCCAGGCATGTTGGTTTGCGCCCTTGACATCGCCGCGGCAAGTTGCTTCCTGTCATCCTCGCTCAGTTGGCTTAGGTCCACCTGTGCCCCTGTGGAGATCCGTATGAAACCTCCTTTTCCGTCAGGTGCAAGTCCCTCCGGTAATCCAACAAGCGACCCTTCGCCGTCTTCGAGACTAGCTTCGTTCCCCATGACGGACCCCTCCCGCCGTCACCCGCTTCGATATTTGACTCGACGCGCTTCTTCTTTAGCTACAAAGAACGTGGTAAAAGGCGGTGATAACAATCCTCGTCGGCTCAACACGCATTTCAAATTAGTTATCCATCTTTAGGTCTCCCTCTCCATCGTTCTGTCGGTTCTGCGTTGATATCACGCATTTCTGCTGGCGATGGATGGTGGCTTTCCGTGCGGGTCTCTCTTCAATTCTAGCATTCTACTACTACACCACTACCAACTCTCTCTCCCTGCGCTCTCTAACGCGCATGTTCCGCTTCTGACAGGTGATCAGAAGACATCTCCTAAGGAAAACATGTAGGCTATTTAAAGGGGCCAACTAGAACCTCTATATAATAGAAACCCGCTATAGGAGATCTTAGATCTACGATTTCTTATTATTATAAAAAATAAATAACTATTAATTTCCGAAAAAATCAAAAGCGCTGCAGGAACCTTATGACAAACCCATGTCCTCTACAATTGGTAACAAAGAAATAATAGAAAGAGTATATTTTTTTTGCAATACTTTTTTGCCAGACAGGTCCAGTAACACATGCATGGGTCCAATTACAGCTGGAAAATGCCTTATTATCGGTCTTATTACATTGTTCTGACCTGCAACACCAGTGATTTGATTCACTTATTTAAGTTAAAGGTTCAACATAGTCTAAATTGCAATGTGTGTCAACATTTCAATGTAGCACCGCCATATTTTACAGTAGTTGTGGGGTTCTTTTCTGATCATGCATTGTTATATCAACACCAAAAAAACTCATTATGTGCATGGCCAATAACAAGGTTCCAGCCATCAAACAAATGATGAACGTAAAGCTAGATACTTGGATTGGAACTGGAAGCTTGGTCGGGTTGCATTAGTAGCTAGTAGTTTGTTGGCATATAAATTAGAATGAACCTAATGCCTGCTGTAAGAGATGGTACTTGCTACAACAAATATGGCTTCCACTGGTCCTGGGGCCCATGATAAGGTCAATTACATTATTAACTTTACCCAGTACCAGGATATTTGGCTCAAAATGATGGTTCCCTCTGCTAGAAGGCGAAACATTTCCTTCAGTGAATCGTAAAGCAAGTCAGTGGCCCCAAGCACACCACATAATCCATAAGGAAATGGTTAACTACAAAAATCAAGGCCATCTTAATCTCTGGATGTCTGGTTTTTACTTTAGAGGGCAGTCCATTTCTTGATGAATGCCTTTGCAAGTACTGATTTTAAGGGAGTAAATAGGTTAAGTATGAAGATTTGCACCAAGGCTAAAGTCAAAGGCTCCAAGTGCATAAGAGGGTGAATATCTATCTATTCACAAAGTCCTCGTAGTCAAACGCATGGGAACGAATTGGCCAAAATGGACAAGGTGCATAGTATAATGCAGTTAATTGAATCAATGCTCAAAAAAAGACAATTGGTCAGGGTGCTTCTTATTAAGCTTAACAAGAGCTAGATTTCAACTGCATGTCTTCATCAGTGCTGTACAAAACAAATGAAGTTACACCTTGAGGAAACACATCTGCTGTGCATTATGAGTGCAATGGTGGAAGAATCACTGAGGTGAACGATATTTTGTCTTAGCCTTTCTGCAACCATCTTCAAATTGTCTGCATTTCCATCCAAACTGTTTCCTACCCTTGCTTTCCTCTCACGAATAAATAATAATAGTAGAGAAGGCATAAGCAATTACCTTAATAACATATCCAGTCTTTTCAGGCATGTTAAAGGAATAAAAACGGCCACAGAAATGCAGTGGCTTGTAGACTTATGTTCATTGCAGAACTAAATTGTCACTATGTTTGGATTCCTTTACTACGTAATAATTCACCAGCCAGCTTCCTGTAACAATTGGAGCCTCTGGATGAGGTTGTGCCTACATAACAGAACCGCCTTCTGGGTAGTGAAATTGTCAACACTGGGGGACACCACAGACTGCTCCTCCATCCTCCCCCCCGCTCTGAATGTCCCACCTTCTCACGCTCACTAAATTAACACGCCCCTCTAACCATCTCACATTCTCTCACCCGCTTTCCCTCCCTCTATTCCACCTCATAAAATATAAGGTTATGTAATGTGATGTTTACTATGGTGTCTTTGCAGGTAGTGTATGCTACAGTAAGTCTCCGTATATTGTGTTTTCATGCAAGCACACTTTAGTAAATACCGTGGTAAACTGTAGTATCTACAGAAGTACACTGTACTACAGTATGCATTATGATACACTTAAAATGTCTTTGGTACTGTATATTGTAGTATTAATGTAGTATTTACTGTATGGCATGGTAGTATCCCTATTTCACATGCAAATCTGTATGTTTTCACAGTGAGTAGTTATGGCCAATGGTACAAGCATGCAGCTATAAATGAAGTTAACTTTTGCTAGAGTTGTGGGCAGGGATGGTGAACAGGCATAAACAGACCCCAAAAGCTTGCCAGTTCCAATCACACGGGGAATGCAGCATTGTTTTTCTAACCTTACTTCAACTTCTAACCATGCTGGAAGCGTTGTCTAACCTTACCTCAACTCCTTACCATGCTGGAAGCATTGTCTAACCTTACCCCAACTCCTGACCATGCTGGAAGCATGGTCTAACCTTACCCCAACTCCTGACCATGCTGGAAGCGTTGTCTAACTTTACCCCAACTCCTGACCATGCTGGAAGCGTTGTCTAACATTACCCCAACTCCTAACCATGCTGGAAGCGTTGTCTAACTTTACCCCAACTCCTGACCATGCTGGAAGCGTTGTCTAACATTACCCCTACTCCTAACCATGCTGGAAGTATTGTCTAACATTACCCCAACTCCTAACCATGCTGGAATTGCTTTCTTACATTACCCCTAGCGTTTATCCAAACATACTGGAAGTGTTGTCTAACATTACCTCAATTCCAAACCACACTGGAAGCGGTGTTTAACCTTACCCCTAGTGCAATCCTAATCACACTGGACGCGTTTTCCAACATTACCCCTAGCGTTAATCCTAACCACACTGGATGTGTTTTCCAACCTTACCCTTAATGTTAATCCTAACCACACTGGAAGCGTTGTCTAACCCTAACCCCTAGTGTTAATTCTAATCACACCGGAAGCATTGTCTAACGTTACCCCAGCCTTAATCCTAACCACACTGGAGGCATTGTCTAACCTTACCCCTAGCCTTAACCACACCGGAGGTGTTGTCTAACCCTAACCCTAGTGTTAATCGTAACCACACTGGAATAGTGTCAAATTGTTAACCCCAAAAACAGTGTTTGTAGTGCAGCGCTTCCCACCGCGTACATCCAGTCAGTAGTCAATGACACCAAAAACGACAGACTCTACACACAGAACTTACATTTGTAAACCAGAATACTGAATTACAATACTATTGTGTAAAGGTGCATGTTCATATTTAGCGTATTGTTTCATTGTTTGCCAATGCATACCACAGTATCCATATATAGTTTTCATCCAAGTGTACAGTAGTAATTACCGCAGTATACTGTGGTATAAACTGTAATGTTTTTTCATGTACTACAATGTTTACGCTGGAATTCTATTATATTACTTCGATACTACTCATCCTCTTCGTGTGTTTCTCCCTGTCTCCCTCTCAATCCTTCCTCTTCCCAGTTGTTTATGTGTGTGTGTCTCTGAAGGTGTGTGTATGTGCCTGGAGGTGTTGTAGTCAAGCGTTGGGTCATGTCTCCAGTTCTAAATGACGGTGTCATAAAGATGGCCTTCCCAATACTGGGATGGCCAGTGGACCATGTCCTTATAGCCTTAACACAAGTGCATGCACACACGCGCACGCACACACACACACACACACACAAACCAACAACAAACAAGCATACATACACCGGAGCACACGCTCATGTCCATTCATATAAGCACACATATTTATAGAGTGTGTTTGTGTTTGCATTTCTGTTGCTAAGCCAAAGGAGAATGTAATGGAATCTGGTAACCAGATAACACACTATATAGTGTTCATTAAATTTAAATTCACACCGGAGTAGGCCCCAGTACTGTCATCAGCAGTCAGCTAGACACTCACAGGGACTCACCTGACTTCTATCAGAGCTAAATCTTGAAAATGTACCTAAAATATTTAATGGATCTGTTACATCAGCCGAGAATTCAAAATGAAATAGATTTCACTTTTTACTATTACCAAAAGAATACAAGAAAATGTGCATAAAGATAAAAGAGAGTAACGCATAATTTATTCAGCAGCGATTCTGTAAAATCACCCAGATAATATCCAATCACCAGCCCTGGCAATTCCTTCCACTTTACAGAAACACTTCATATCAAAAAGTTACTTTTTACAAAGACCAAGATGCATTCACATACCTTCACTTATTAGTGTTATATCCGTTTGGTGTCCAGTACCATCCACACTCTGCCAACAAGTTCCTCAGCAGCAACAACGCTGACTGGAGCGATGTTTAATTAGAGGTATATCAGTACTTAGCCGTGTACATCCAGATTAAAAGCCTGGCACATGCCTAACTCCGCCTTGACCACAAATTTATTTTGACCGCTGACCAGAAGAAAAAAACCCTGAACTAAAAATACTCTTAAAGTGACAGTAATCGGTTTCTTCTGATCCTCTACCACTCTTTCCTTTCCTCTCTATATCTATTCCTTTCTCTGTATGTCTCTTCCTGTCTTGCCCTCTTTCTTCCTCTTTCCTTTTTATTGCCCTATCCATCTCTCTTTCTCTCCCCCAACTCTCTCTGTCTCTCTCTCTCACACAGTACATTGCTTAATCCTCTTTACTTTAAGAGGCCAATCACCATCTCTACTGTAATCTGTTGTAGTTCAATGGTTCAGTTTGTGGCTCAGATGACTAGAGGTCAAACCGACCATAGAATTTTACTTTCATGAGCTATTTTGGACAATAGAAACAAAATATACATATTTTCTTATTAATGTAAATTATAATTTAGTGTTGAATGGTTGAATCAATTTTACGACATAACAGAGATATACATATTATACTATTAAAAAGTGTTTTTGTTTTAAGCGATCTATATAATACATTCAATATTAAACTTGCATTCCAAATCAAATCAAGGTATTACTAAATCCTTCAAAACGCAATTTGATCATCCCAACTAGTACAGTATATACAAACAACGTACATATTGTACATTATAGCAAGTAATAACATAAGTGAAACACATAAGTAAATAAATTACTTATGTGTTGTCATGTTAAAACCACTATAAATATATTATTATTCGTCACGTTTGGTCATTTACGTTTTTTACATGGTGAAAGAGAGACAGGATTTATCACTGAATTTTAAGAAAAACCTATCAAACTTCAAATCTGAAGGCCGGAAGAAGCATTGACTCAAATCTGAGAAACAACTCTGCTTGTGGTCAGAAACAAGCAGTCAAACTCCTAAAACCGAAACCACAGATTCTACCAACATAAATGACCTACAATCTATAATGTAACCAGTCGTTCTCCAGAATTAGAAAGTACTGCATCCTCCCACTCAGTCTTAACCAATCAGAGCAGTTAAATTAAGGAAGTCTACACGTTACACAAGGCAGCTTTCTTCGGGTTAGATTACTTAAACTGTCTAACGGATTTCCAGAGCTCTGGGTGCTATTTATTAGACATAAACCAAAAGAAAAAGACTAAGTAAAAATCCCATTTTTTATTTAGAGTCACCATATGTTTTGCTTTGGTGTGCTCTAATGAAATAAATCCTGTTTTGCTGTAGAACAAAATGAAGGTGTCCATGTGTCTCAGTGATGCATTCAGTTCATTTGCATCAAATACAATCTTATTAATACTCCATAATCAGGTGTAGACTAGTAGTGAAATACTTAAATATGACCTCTTTTCTATAAATACACAGTTAAAAAGAAAGTAAGAAAAGAAATAGAAAATTTAAAAAAGAGACCACTGCAGCTTTTTCTTTCCTTTCCCACAAATTTTAAATGGAGAGTTTTGAGTGGAAAACAAAAGTGTTCAGTAGTCTCTTTAATTGAGTCCTTCTTTCCTACTTTTTGAAAAGGAAAGAAAAAAGTGCAGTGGTCTCTTTTTCCATAGCTGTACAGTGTAAAAAGTAGTACATACACAATGTTAGGAATAACATTGTAAGATGACATTTACATTTTTGTTATTTCACACTCTTAGCCAGAGCGAATTATATTCATTATTTAATTGTTTTAGGTGACTAGTCAACCGGATAAAATTACAAACAATAAGCAGTCTTGGTTAACAGTTTTATGGGTTGGTGGTAGAAATGCAGGGTCCTGTTGGTTACAGACTTGTGGCAATGCTAGCAACGCCATGGCTACCAAGCAACTATTTACAGAACAGTATAATGGGTGGCTATGATCATTTGATACTTTTAAGGGCTTCCTAAAAGTTAGAAATGTTTTGTACTGGATGTCAAACTCGGTTGTTCAGAACATCTTCTAAAATGCTAAAAAAACTGAGCGATGATGCGTTGTAGTCATACCACACGGTGAGGCAGTGTAGTCATACCACACGGTGAGGC
>JACXGK010012719.1:0-13954 GCA_016801125.1 Novumbra hubbsi | reverse complement strand
CTGTTAGCTCTCAGGGAGTCAGTCAGCCCTGTCCTGTTAGCTCTCAGGGAGTCAGTCAGCCCTGTTCTGTTAGCTCTCAGGGAGTCAGTCAGCCCTGTTCTGTTAGCTCTCAGGGAGTCAGTCAGCCCTGTTCTGTTAGCTCTCAGGGAGTCAGTCAGGCACGGAGCCAATGTCTTTTTCCAGTTATTCCAAACTGTTCATTTGGCTATGCCCAACATTTCTTCTAACTTTTGAGGAATCAATTAGAAACATCTGTGAGCCAAAAGCCCCAATTCTTATGCTCATGTGAAATGTGGGGATGGAATTATGACAGTGCTGTTATTCGTAGTTGGTGAAACATACAAGTGTTGAGGTTGATTGAAATAAAAAGTGACATTCTGTACTTTTGCCTCATCTTTTAATTGTATTTCAATATGCCTTGAGTGTGCAGAAACTATTTAATTACATACCTTTTTTGCTCATATTACTGCACTTGTTTACTGTATCTCAGGGACTTATACTGTTAAATACTCATTATGAGTATCTAAAACAACATTGACAGTTTAAAACTGCAGTAAAAGGGCAGTAACTGGGAGATTGTGAACAGTTCAACTACACATATTACAGTTCCACTGACTTTGTTCGAACAGAATAAAGACAGGACACAATAACTGGAAATACTGCTGATGTTTCACACTACACAAGGAAACGCAAATCATTACCTCAGCTTATCTTTCTTTTCATAATGGACTGGCTAATCTTAATACTGTAAAAACTGAGCAGAATGAGAGGCCATATATCTGAAGCTGAACCAGAAATGGATCTTGCAACAGGACAATAATCCTAAAGACCCAAGCCAAGCTCAACAAAATGGCCCAAAAAGATGTGTTATGGAATGGCCCTACAACATGACACCCGCTGAAGTCTCGTTTATCCTGCACTAAGAAATTACATTTTTGTTAAATAGATCATTGCAAAAAATGTAACTTCAGTTTGTTATACAACCCCACATCCAAAAAACTTGGGACGCTGCATACATTGCAAATAAAACATTTATGTGCAAATCATTTATCCCTATATTTATATGATGTGGCAGACCCAGTGAAGAACAACAGGCACAGACTTGGAATAGGGGGAAGCTACGCCTAGGTGAGGTGATTGAGGCGAATTACTTCCTCCTGTGCTCGTTGGCCACCTGGCCCCAACCCGGCAGCAGCATATCCGCAGCCAGTGGGTTCACTACAAAAGGCCACAGCATGGACCCAGCGCGAGAGAGGGGGAGAAGGAGATCCTAAGCCCCTGCTAACCATAACTATGTTTGTTTTCGCCTAACAGAAGGAGGCTGGGGACATTGACAGAGAGACAGAGAAGACGGGAACAACCCTGACTTTATGTTCAGTTTGCCTCCGTTATTTTATTTCTTTTGAGGCTTCGGCCCTATCCAATGCTACGTTAGACCAGAATAAAGACGTTTGTTTTGTTAGCTCGATAACCTGCCTCTCTGGTTCTTGATTTCATCCGCATCAACCCCTGGGCTGACCACATGTGGTGGAGGATGCAGGCATTGACCGGTCCGCGCAAGGGGTGACCGAAGCAAACCGTAGTCAGAGAGATGGAAGCTGCCATTACCGCTCTGCTGAACAGTCAGGTCCAGCAGGCCCAGGAGTTGGCTGCCCTAAGGGGCGCCGTGCGGTCTGTGTGCCAGGCCTTGGAGAGGCCTACCACTGTCGCTGACCCAGGGAGGTACCTTACCAAGCAAAGCCCGGAGGATGACGTTGAGGCCTATCTGGAAGTGTTCGAACAGACTGCAGCCAGAGAGAGATGGCCCCTGACAGAGTGGGGAGGACTACTGGCCCCATATTTGACGGGAGAAGCACAGCGAACATGTCGGGATCTGTCGGCAAACGAGGCGGCCGACTATGCTACGCTAAAGGGAGCCATCCTCACTCGCTATGGTCACAGCCTACCTGCCCGTGCTCAGAAGTTCCACGCCTGGACCTATGACCCTGCACAGCCGGTAAGGCCCCAACTTGCCGCCCTGAACAGACTAACCCACGCCTGGCTGAATACGGGGGAAGGCCCCTCGGTGGTGGATCGAATTGTACTTGACAATTGTATCAGAACCCTGCCTACAGAAGCTAAACGGTATGCCGCCCAGACCAGTCCCTCCAGCGTGGAAACATTGGCTGCCCTCTTAGAGAACCACCAAGTTACCACTGAGCTGATGAAAGGGGGCCACCTACCCCAACCGGACCCCAAAGTGGGCCAAACCAGACCAAGAACGAGAGGTGGACCCCAAAATCGGGACAGTGACCCTCCTTCACCGGGCCCAACCCGACCTGTGGGGACCAGGGTCCCGGCGAACCGCAGACCAAACATCAACCCAGACTCCCGCCGGTGCTACTCCTGTGGTCAGGTAGGACACCTGTCCTGGAGCTTTCCCGGCCAGGACGAGACCAAAGGCTCGGCCGACTCTGGAGGGAGGCCCTGCCACTACCTGACCACTTGCTGGGCGCACAAAGGAACGGAACCACCCAAGATCCCTGTAAGAGTGGCCAACCATGACACTGAAGCCCTCCTAGACTCGGGCAGCATGGTCACCCTGGTCCGCCCCAAGTTTGCGCTGGGCCCACAAGGGCCACCCATAACCGTGTCATGCATTCATGGGGACACCAAGAGCTACCCGAGTATGCAGGTGGAAGTGTTAACCCCAAAGGGTCTCTGCAAGGTCTGGGCTGGGGTGGTGGAGGCCCTGCCTGTCCCGGTGCTCCTGGGCAGGGACTGCCCCATGTATGAACGATACTGGACCGTGTCCAGGGCCATGGACGGACCCCGGAGCAAACCGGGCCGCAAACCTGTTTGGGCCCGTCCGGCCCTGGCGGCCCCGGCAAGAACAGGCTCAGATACTGATTCTCCGGTCTCAGCCGAGGAGGAGACCGTGACACGTAGGGAGGACTCTGCTGTGGCCACAGACTCCTCTGCGGACGCGGGAACCCAACCGGAAGGCCCCTCCTCAGGGGAACTGTTCTCCGAGTTCCCAGGGGTAGAGGATCAGGGTCCCAGATCTCCTGGTCAGTTTGGGACAGCCCAACTGCAGGACCCAAACTTGGAGCAGGCCCAACGGAACACCAAGGTCATTGACGGACAGCTACTGGAGGGGGAAAGTGCTGTGTCGTACCCCCATTTTGCTGTTAAGGATGACCTCCTTTACCGGGTGGTCAAAATTGAAGAGGAGGTGATTGAACAGTTGCTGGTGCCTAAAGCATATGTGTCTAGGGTTCTGTACTTGGCCCACTCCCACCTGCTAGGGGCACATCTGGGGACCGACAAGACCTACGATCGGATTGTATCCAGATTCTTTTGGCCGGGAGTCAAGAAGGCCGTCGAAGATTACTGCAGGCAATGTCCGGACTGCCAGAAGGCCAGCCCTAAGGCAAACTATCGAAACCCATTAGTCCCCCTCCCCATTATTGACACCCCTTTTCGCAGGATTGCTATGGATATCGTGGGACCCTTACCAAAGTCCAGCAGAGGACACCGCTACATCCTAGTGATTATGGATTATGCCACCCGATACCCGGAGGCCCTTCCATTGCGCTCAGCTACGGCTCGAGCCGTGGCTCGGGAAACCTTCCTACTGTTTAGTCGGGTGGGGATCTCAGACGAGATCCTGACAGACCAAGGGACGTGCTTCATGTCCAGGGTTATGAAGGAGATGTGTAGACTCCTGAAGGTGAGACAGATTCGTACCTCCGTGTACCACCCTCAAACGGATGGGTTGGTGGAAAGGTTCAACCAAACCTTGAAACAAATGTTACGGAAGTTAATTGACGCTGATGGGAAAAACTGGGATCAGTTGCTCCCCTATGTGTTGTTCTCCATCAGGGAAGTACCACAGAGCTCCACAGGCTTCTCCCCCTTTGAGCTCCTGTACGGACGACGACCTAGGGGAATGCTGGACATCGCCAAGGAGGCCTGGGAACAACAACCCTCACCTCACCGCTCGATCATTGAGCACATAGAACAAATGCACAATCGGATGGCTAAGGTCTGGCCGATCGTCAGGGAACACATGCAGCAAGCCCAGATGGCCCAGGCTCGCCTCTATGACCGAGGAGCACAGCTTCGGGAGTTTCAACCGGGTGAAAAGGTCATGGTCTTGGTCCCCACCAATGAACACAAGTTCCTCGCCAAGTGGCATGGGCCATATGAGATAGTTGAACGGACATCGGCCGTGAACTACAAGGTAAGGCAACCCGGCCGACGCCGACCCCTGCAGACGTATCACGTGAACTTACTGAAAAAATGGCATGCTGCCCAAACCCCGTTGCCTGCGCTGACCAGTCTTCGAGTTCCACAGATCCCTGTAGAAGTCTGCATGGGAGACCAACTCAACCCTGCCCAAAGGCAGGACCTTCAGGAGCTGGTCGGCCAAAACCAAGACGTCTTCTCGGAAAGGCCCGGGCGAACCACGGTAGCCCACCATGACATCATCACAGAACCCGGGAAGAAAGTAAGACTCAGACCGTACCGCATCCCAGCGGCCAGAAGGAAAGCCATCAGGCAGGAAGTGAAGACAATGCTGGAGCTTGAGGTCATTGAGGAGTCCAACAGTGCCTGGTCCAGCCCCATCGTCCTAGTGCCCAAACCTGATGGGAGCATTCGGTTCTGTAACGATTTTAGGAAGTTGAATGAGATTTCATGTTTTGATGCTTATCCCATGCCCAGGGTGGACGAGCTCGTTGAACGCTTGGGCACAGCCCGGTTTATCTCTACCCTGGACCTGACAAAAGGCTATTGGCAGGTCCCACTGACAGACAGCGCCAAAGAAAAGACAGCCTTTTCCACCCCGGACGGGCTTTTTCAGTATCGCGTGCTCCCATTCGGCGTACATGGTGCCCCACCCACTTTCCAGCGGATGATGGACAAGGTCCTGCGACCCCATCAGCGGTTTGCGGCGGCCTATCTGGACGACATTGTGGTGCATAGCCACGACTGGACAACCCATCTGACCCATCTGAGGTCAGTCCTGGAGGCCCTCAGACAGGCGGGGTTGACGGCAAACCCCCGAAAATGCCACCTGGGGCTTGCAGAAGCGCAATACCTTGGCTTCACCATTGGCCGGGGCAACGTCATGCCCCAGACACGAAAGACTGAAGCCATCGCCACCTGGCCAAGACCAGTGACCAAGAAGCAGGTAAAAACCTTTTTGGGGCTCGTGGGCTACTATCGGCGCTTTATTCCCAATTTTGCAACCCTGGCAGCGCCGCTGACCGACCTGACTCGGGGCAGCCGTGCCCCATCATGTGACTTTGTTGCCGGAAGCGGAAACGGCCTTCACTACCCTGCGGCTGGCCCTGTGTGAGCGTCCGCTACTGATTACCCCTGACTTTCGACCGCCCTTCATCGTTCAGACCGATGCGTCCGGGACCGGCGTGGGGGCGGTCCTGTCACAGACGAGGGGTAACGAGGAGCATCCCATCACGTACATCAGTCGTAAGTTGCTCAAACATGAACTGAACTATTCCACTGTCGAAAAAGAATGCCTGGCTATACGGTGGGCCCTGCACCAACTGCGGTACTATCTGTTGGGGAGGGAGTTTGTACTGGTCACTGATCATGCCCCTCTGAAGTGGATGTCCACTGCGAAGGATACCAATGCCCGGGTCACCCGGTGGTTCCTGGAACTGCAAAACTACTGTTTCAGAGTGGAACATTGCGCCGGGAAGCTCTTAGGTAATGCGGACGCACTTTCCCGCCGTGACGGCTGCCTGTGGTCAGCTGCCTGCCTCTCTTTGGGAGGGGAGGTGTGGCAGACCCAGTGAAGAACGACAGGCACAGACTTGGAATAGGGGGAAGCTACGCCTAGGTGAGGTGATTGAGGCGAATTACTTCCACCTATGCTCGTTGGCCACCTGGCCCCAACCCGGCAGCAGCCAATCCGCAGCCAGTGGGTTCACTACAAAAGGCCACAGCATGGACCCAGCGCGAGAGAGGGGGAGAAGGAGATCCTAAGCCGCTGCTAACCATAACTATGTTTGTTTTCCCCTAACAGAAGGAGGCTGGGGACATTGACAGAGAGACAGAGAAGACGGGAACAACCCTGACTTTATGTTCAGTTTGCCTCCATTATTTTATTTCTTTTGAGGCTTCGGCCCTATCCATTGCTACGTTAGACCAGAATAAAGACGTTTATTTTGTTAGCTCGATAACCTGCCTCTCTGGTTCTTGATTTCATCCGCATCAACCCCTGGGCTGACCACAATGAAAATAGTACAAAGACAACATATCAAATGTTGAAACTGAGAAATTATATTGGAAACATTAGAATTGTTTGCCTGCATTGGGACAGGGGCATTTGGGAACTGATGCCCTCTGTAAGCATTTGGGAACCGAGAAGACCAATTGCCGTAGTTTTGAAAGTGGAATAATGTCCAATTCTTGCTTGATATAGGATTGCAGCGGCTCAATAGTTTGGGGTATTCTTTGCTGTATCTGTCATTTCATAATTCGCCAAATGAACACGTACTCTTACTATAGAGCCATTCTGTAGTGATACGTGCATAATGTGGTTTGGCATTGTCCTGCTGAAATAAGAAAGTCCTTCCCTAAAAAAAAGTTTTGTCTGGATGTTAGCATATGTTCCTCCAAATCCTTTAAATATTGTACAGAATTGATGGTGTATTCACAGAAGTCACCCATGCCATGTGCACTAATGCACCCCCATACCATCATGGATGCTGGCTTTTGCACTAAAATTAAGCTTGTGAGGAAGCAGAGGAATCTGTTGTCCCTAATGTAGCTTAGCTAAAGATGTACTTCGCTCCAATCATCAATTTGATTCTAGCCTAAAAAAACCGACATAGGAGTACATTCCCTCCCCAGACACCAGAACATCATTGTGATTAGGATTGGTATTGGTGGTAACACGTCTAGCTGAGGTAATTTTTAAAATAACTTTAACAATAATAAATATAGCTGCAAGCAACCATTGGGGTTACTCCTATAAATTGTAAGATAACCCTAAAAATTGGGAACAATTGGAAAATTGACAGACGTGTACCGCACGTATTTGGAAGTATAAAAGCTGCAGCAGTCAAACCACAAACCTGGGTTTATAAGCCCTACGCTGTAACCACTGCACCACTGGTATATACATGGCTGATTGACAGTCATGTGAAAATGTGCAACAGGTGTCATTTTACCAATAAGTTAATAATTCTGCCATTTTGGATTGTTTTGTACTAATGGTAGAGGGTTAGAGTGAACTCCTGACAAAATGATGCATATAAACAAATTTCAGGCAGAAGCCACCATTGGCTTCACTAGCGCTACACTCTAACCACTGCACCAACGGCACATGGGTGCTAGCATGTTGATTGATAGTCACATGAAAAATGAGACTGGTGTAATTTCAACAATAAGTTAGTAATTCAGACATTTTGGATTGTTAGGATAATAATTCAGACATGTTTTATTTTCCTAATTGAAAATGTACATGGTAGAGGGTTACTGACTAAAAGAGGTGTACAAACATGTGACCAGTGCCCCACTGATGTGTACCAATTTCCAAGTCATTCGGTTTAGTGGTTCCTTAGAATAAGATTTTTGTAGGTTTGGACAATTACCGGCCCTACAGACATTCCAAGATGGCGGACGTTATGGGCGCTTGAGGCTTTTTTGTTCCCCATGAGAAATGAGGAAGGTGTAGAAAGTTTCAGCAAAATGTACTATTGGGGTGGAACCCAGCTGTGTGAAAATTATTTTATAGAACGTTTCCTGTAGTGCCACCTATGGGCGATTGTCTCCCATTCTGTTCCTGTAGTGCCACCTATGGGCGAATGTGTCCCATTCTTGGTGTGGGGGTACTAGTGGCAATACCCCAACTGTGTGCCAAATTAGTAAAAAGGTTATCAAGGGGTTTTTGAGATATAAGGGCTCAAGTAGAATAAAGAGAATAATAATAATAAAACTTACGAATATAATAGGTTTACCCCTAACGAAGTAACCCTAATAATAATAATGTTTTGGGAGGCTTGGCATGTAGAATTGGATGACGTTCCACGGAGCTATCTATAAAATGTAGAGCACCCACTAGTGGCCATTACTCGTCATTACAATTCTGCTCATGACGTGTCATCCGGAAAAAAATAACATGTCCATCTTTTAAAATCAAGTCTTAAACGGGTGGTTTTTGAACTACTTAGATTAGTCAAAGGATATAAAAAAATATACAAACAGTTACCAATACCACTAAGGACAGTTAATAAAAAATATCTGAATTTTGGATACACACATATCAAATATGGATATGAATCATTGATGCTTTGTGGCAGTTTTGCTACAAGGGGCTCTTGTTATGTTTGAGCCCACACTCATTGTTTGCTTATTTTTTGCATTCACTTTTTTCTCAATTTCATGTAGGGCGCAAATAATGTTTGAGTTGGTAAACTGACCCTTGCTGGATACCCAACACCAGACTTAATGTTATACCCAACACCGACTTTATTGTAATAGCCAAAGGTATTAGAATTGTGAAAGCTGAAGATTTTCGACTCCCCGCAAACGTAACAAATCTCGTCCATCGTAATAGTTATGACGAATTACGTTTCTGGTAGGCAACTGCTATAAATTTCGGGTGAAACGTATGACACTCGTGGGATTGTTACATTAAAAGCTGCAGCTTTGTATTACGTTGGTGGGATGTTGTTACGTTTGGGGGCCTAACATGCCTTACTGCTAATATAAAACGTTTACCACAGGTGCCAATCAACATGAATGAATGTGAACCACCCTCTTTATAATATACATTGTGTTTGTTTGAAATAAAAGAAATATTAGCAACCACTAAATAAATTGTCAATCAGATAACTCAACGTAACAAGTATTAATGAGTTTTCTTTTACGTGCAACATCCAGTATCACCACTAGAGAGCAGCAACGACCTATTCAAAATAGGTTCACGAGAACATGACGTCAGATGTCAACATCTCGTTTAGACACAAGTTAAACTAAAGATCGTTAAGAAAAAGACACCCGACTCGGACCTATGCTCTGGTCTTTTTGTTAGTAACCTCGCCCCACTAAGGGGGTGGCCCGAGCTAGTAGCAATAGAATGTAGACTATTTCACTGATTCGGATCTTCCAGAGTTGTTCAATATTTGGTTAATTTTTTTGGGAAATTGCACAAATCGCTCAATCGCTAATGTATAGCCGCAGGAGGCAGGAGTGTGAGATGCGTGTCAACCCGGCGAGGTAACAATAAATGAACGATTCAGCGAAAAAAGACTGAAATAATCGTTCAAAAATAACTAACTGTACATCAGTGAGAATAGCACATCTCACTGGCTAAATATGTATTCACTCAAGACGAGTCGTGGCGCGTATATCAAGTATAAGAATATGGTTACTTTCGTAAGTTAGTTAGGGTTCGTTCAATGTAATTGCTTCATTTGCATGGGAAAAATTGTGTATCATGCCAAATCACCTAGAAAAGTTGCAAAATATCATGAATGTCAAAAGTGCACTACAGAAATGTTACCCACCAAGCTCAAAGAAATGTACTATGTAATAATATTAGTAATGTGCATGGTTTTAGCAATGTGCCAATCGTATGTATTCTCAATGACAGAGCAAAAAAAACACAATAATAATGGTTACCTTAGCAATGTTTTTGTACTCAACCGGTGGCCCTATAAAGTCTATCTCTAGGGCTGACAGAGCTGCACCGCCTGGATTAAAAAATATATTGTCGGTCTCGTTTACTGTACTGTCTTTGATTTCTTACCCAGCGAAGGAGGCCTCTTCGAGGATAGCGAATCATATCGAGGATAAATAGAATCGCTAAAGATGGCGACGGCGAAAGAGACCGGAGAAAACATTAGATGTATTTTCACGAATAAAACCAGTCATCGTTTCTTCAGATAGTTGCAGAAATTAGACTTTTGTAACAGCGAATGCGGTTCGTCAATTCTGTTGCACTTTATGTTTTAATTTACAGTCCCTTGTGCGCGAGCGAATTGTTTTCAGAAGAGCTTCACACAGTTTCATGTGAAGTTAGCAGTGTTGTTGCCTGGTACAGTACTAGCTAAGCTAGACTGGTTGGATCTCAATCGCAAATGGATTTCTAGGTTCGGAACAAAGGTCGTTGGGCTGCAGATTGATCTTATGAGGGTTGATTTGGCTACAAACTGTATATGAACAGATTCGATAACGTCGTCTCTTTGGGAATACAGCCATTCAACTGACCCCACCGCACGGATTGTCGTCGAGTCGGAGTGACTGACCGTCATGTATTTTTTAACCGGCTGGCCCCGGAGGCTACTGTGTCCACTGAAAAGTGAAGAACACCCGTTTCATATTCAACCAAGCTCACAGAGGTTTTATTTTGCTGTGTTGTCCGAGACTCAACTAAGCGTCTGGTTTAGTCGGGTAAGCAAATTAGGAATGAGTTGACTTGGCTACCTTGATAGGAATTTGAACAGTCTGCTAGCTAGCAAAACTAGCCAAGTTCTGTCCGTGGTGCAATGTGGCTGCCGCGTCATCTACTTTTTAGTTTGTTTTTGTAAAGGCATTTTAACCTACCTGTCATGGCTATCAATACAAATAGGGAATCGCTGACGTGTTCAATATGTACTTTCGTATATTCTTCGATTTTTTTCACGGCATATTTACCTACATGTCATGGCTATCAATACAAATAGGAATTTGCTAGTGAGTTAACTTTAGTAGATGGCGCATTTAAAAAAACAATGGGGTCTGTGACAAACTTGCCCATTTGTAGTCGAACTGTATGGTTACCGGGTACAGTAGCTACAGTATGAATTGGCTGGCTATCTAGATATCTACTGTAAATACATGGCTGTATTCATTTGCAGTTACTGCTCACTCTTGGTTTGGAAAGTCAATTTATGATGAAGATTCATATTTTTTGAGTGTTAATCTAATCCGGCTATCGTAAAAAAGTTCATAAATATATCGGGTAGAAATTCCTTCACAGTCGCTTGGAGTCCGGCTAAGGAGAAGATCTATTGTTGTGTACTATTTATAACTACGTGTGAATACCTTTGTGCGTTATTCTTCTCACCGTTATAACAATGAGGGCCTCTTACACAATGAGGGCCTCTTACCTGTTGAATCACTCTGCCTTGGGTGATGAAGTTCGTGCAAGGGTAGTTCACACCTCATCTATTTCACAGGTCAGCAATTTAATTTGTCCCAGGGGGTTTTGTATGAACATCTTTTGGGGGATTTTAGTGTCCCCAGGAGCCGACTTTCATCGACAGGTTTGCATGCCACTGTAGTACTGCTCTGTTGTTTGTAACCTGCTTTTTTTCTTGTAGAATTCTTGCTATTCTCAGTTGCCCTTTCGTCACCAAACCGTTTTCACCCATAGGACTGTTGCTGACAGGATTATTTATTATTTTCTGTAAACTGTAGATACTGTTGTGCGTGACGAGCTCAGAACTGTGGTTTCAGTCATACTGGTACTGGCCTGACACTGACGGTAATGACACGCTCAAGGTACCTTAGGGCCCTAGTTTTTCATATTCAACAATTAAACATGTTCCTGTCTAGCATGCCACAGCGCTTTTTTGAGAATGTACACCCTGGAGACGGTAGAGTCGACAGGATGTCCTGGAACGGTTCACACCGGACAGGAATGCGGTCACTCTTCTAATCCTAACTCTGTGCCCAGAACCATGGTCTGCTACATTGCAGGTTTTTTCCTCTGGCGTATTTGCTTTAAAGTAGCCAGGCATGTCCAGACTCTTCGTGCCTTAATTAAATGCCAGCCTGAAGGGAAGCGGGCACTAACACAGACTTATCTATCTGATCACGTCAACTTCAGAAGCTGGGCCTGAAACCATGATGTAACACTTGGTATGTAATGAGTTTATACGCAGGGCGGCATCTATCTTACATGACTTCCCTCTCCAAATCTCAAGCTTGGTACTGTATCGTTTATTAGTCCTGTTTTCACCAGTCAACAATGACACCTGTTAACGTATGTCTCTGTTGATATGTTGTGGTCAGCTACTGCTTTCCAGAGCTCTGGTTTTAAATTGTTAGGCGATGTGCTTGTAATTAATTCCAGTTAACATTAAGACAGTCTTGAATATGACTGGGCGCTTGAGAAATTAGTCATGCAGAAGTTAAGGGAAGGGGGCTGGAAAAGCTTCCAAAGTACCCTTCTCGATTTGTTAGCTTTTCATTGTTTCGTGGAACATCCTGACTTGAACTGGTTAAATGTTCATCCATCTCTAATCGCATGCAATGCATTATAGCCTACTACTTGTATATGTTGGTGTTGAGTTTCTCTTTACCACATAGTCTAATGTAACATAGCTGTGTAGGCAGAGAGAACTAGTAGTTCAACATCGACCAGAAGAATGTCTTCTAAGAAAGGCATGTATTGTGAATGATGGCTATATGGACCGACTCCTGCCAATCAGTGTGGATTACCATATGCTGTGTGTTAAAAACAATCTAATGGCTGTATTGGGAAATCCATGTCCAATAGTGGTCAGTCAATGGCGGGCTGAGTTATAGTTGAACAATCAAGTGCCCCACAAAGCAGGTTTTTCTCACAACTTTGACACCTTGGTTTCAGTTCTTGTGGAGCTGTTCTGACGTTCTTTTCGGCGTCCAACAGCTCCTTGGCCCGCCTCAGGTAAAGCGTGATTTTCTGGCTGAATAACCTCATACATCAAACTAGTAGAAGGCTATTAAGGCATAGTATGAAAAAGTAGTGGAATGTTCTAAGCGTACTGTTCTAAATTTGCAGCAGTGCTGGCAGTTTATTGAAGTAGGGATTTATGTCCCTAGTGTATAATCGTAATTTGGGCGTTGACTGTTTGCATTCACCTTTAAGAAAGCAATTTCTCTTGTGAGAACCATCCTGCCCTACCCGATCATTTGTTTCCCTTCCCTGTCTTCCGTTTATCATAAGACCCCACCTCCCCCCGGGGCCCCTCGAGTCTCAAGGCTTTAATCCCACCTCTCCAACCAGGCCCAGCATGGGCGAACAGTAATCTTTGTAAGGGGGCGGTTTAGTCTTCTGGTCCTGCTGTCACTCTGCCCCGTGCCTATGCTTTGCACTGGCCGTTAAGTGTGGGAACCAACCTCAGAACTCTAGGAAAACACTGATTGGATTGTCGACTTCTGAACGCTCTTCTAGAATTGTAGCCCCAGGAAGATCTTCAGTTGACCCTCAATGAATATAATGGGTTGTTTATGTGGCGGGGTCTCATTAAGTGGAGCTAAGTCGCAGTGATTTTGTTGTCCAATTGCTCAAGCAATTGATTGGGGTTGATCGGGTTTATACTTCAATCGCTTATTGAAGAAGGTTAGCAACTGAGTGAACAGTCCGCAGAGCGAACAAGATCCATTGAGAGCTCCTCAGTCTGGCTAAGATATTCCTGTCAATTTAGGCGCTATGCAGTATTCTATTTATTTCAAGGATGGCATTCTACTGTCACCAGTTCCCTACTTTTATACCTTCTGATATCAGCTCCTACAGCTTTCCATCCAGCTGCGAGTTGAATATCCACTTTTGTTATATTATATTTCAGTCGCTGTCTCTCTGAGCTTCAGATCTGGCAGTGCGACACCTTTAGAACTATCTCTCGTCCAACCAGGTCCTCAGGGGCCATTTTGTCATGAAACTGTCTGCTTAAAGTTGCTTTTGCATTTTTGCTTTCATGCGGTCCAGCTCTACAGCGTTTGTTGCTTGAACCAGCTTGTTTTGCGTTGAATGAATCAGGTCATGGTTTAGATTTCTGGATAACTAGTTAAACATACCACACGTGTAAGGGTCTCGTACGCAAAAAACACTTTCCTAAATCTTTTGCCTACGTGCACCCCTTCCTGATTACGGTATGTGTGTACATGAGCCATTGTTGTAGTTAAGTTGTGCCACAGGCTGTCTGACTGGGTCGACCGTCACTTGGACCCCTATAACTGCTGGTCTGAC
>JACXGK010012718.1:0-13998 GCA_016801125.1 Novumbra hubbsi | reverse complement strand
TGGGACGAGGCAACCCCAGTGCTAGAGTGGGACGAGGCAACCCCAGTGCTAGAGTGGGACGAGGCAACCCCAGTGCTAGAGTGGGACGAGGCAACCCCAGTGCTAGAGTGGGACGAGGCAACCCCAGTGCTAGAGTGGGACGAGGCAACCCCAGTGCTAGAGTGGGACGAGGCAACCCCAGTGCTAGAGTGGGACGAGGCAACCCCAGTGCTAGATTGGGACGAGCCCATTCCATTACTCACCAGCCCGAACCTGGATACTTCAAGCCTATCGTGCTGCCAGATGAACCCATGTGCTAATCCCAGATCCAGTCCCTGCTCTCCCCTGGGTCGACAGTGCCACTTGCGACCAACGTTTGTGGACTGCATCTTCTAATATCTGCAGTGGCGCTCTAAGCGAAGACTGAACATCCTTCTTCTAAATGAAGTTTCTGAGGGAGAATTTCCAGAAACACTTGAGATGGTTTTATGTGCAGGTTGGCTTGGACATGACTCTCCTACTTTGTTTCAGGACTGGCAGTGCAAGTCCACATCGTGGGAACTGAGACAGACGCTGAACGTGGTGTTTGACCTACACACCTCCGGCCAGGGTAAACGAGGTAAGAGAGGTCTCTTCATTCAGAATCAAACACCTCTCAGGAATAAGCTCAGTGGGCCATTACTGCACGGGCCTGATTATGCACTATATACATAATATGTAGGTCTAAACCTGGACCATGTAGGTGGATAATTGAGCCAGAAGGGTAATGTTAGCTTGACTTAATGGTACTTCTATCTTTTTTTATGTACTAACATCTTACTAATGTTTAAACAAGCTGTATTGCCGTGCTTGTATGCCCTGACACTGCTAGTAAATGTCAACATAATACACAATCTTTACACTTTGCTGCCTAAAATTCAATATTAAACAATGCATTACAATAAATGTTTTTTCTTACAGATCTACACATCCATGAACCTACTCCAAATGTTTAAAGTGAAAGTTATAGAAAACTTTAATGTTCTTGTAATTTGGTGGCACTTTATTTGGATGAAATTAAGTATTGAAGAGCAAAGTGCAGGTATATGCAGGTAGAGATAAACCAGCCTCAGAGTTCTGAAGTTCTAAGTGTGCCTAAATAGTCCCGTTGCAGTCCTATCTTAATGTCCTATTCTAATGATTTTTCTGGCGAAATGACTGACAATGTTGCATCTACCAAGCATTAAGTCTGGGTTGTGAGGAAATACACAATCTATACATCAGGGATATCATTTTTTTTGTCATTTTGAAATTTGTCCATAACTGTACTTAAAAAATGTGTAGGTTGAGTATATATATGTAGGGAGGAAAATCTTTTATTAGATTTACTTTGAAGGCAGTAACATTCACTTCTACTAGAGTACTAAATATATCGCCAGCTACCTATATTTTAAATGTAAGTCTATTTAGAGTGCATTTAAAATTGCAACACATTAAAACAATAACATGAACGTAAAGAACAAATCTTAAAAATCTTCTTAAAAAAGTAATTTCTTTCTACTGTGAGTGCTATTATGTTTGGGGTTCTTTCCACAGAGTGGTCCCTGTTTAAGATGTTCTCTCGTACCCTGACTGAAGCCTGTCCCCTGGCCTCCTCCAGTAAAGTGTATGTGGACATTACAGACAAGCCTCAGGTCAGCAATGATTTACTTGATATTATCACTATTTACACATTCACCTATACATGACGGCTAATGTTTTGCTAACTTTGCACAACCAACTTCATGTAACCGTTGTGTAATGACTATGGTCATTATACAACTACAAATTATAAAACATGACAAACGGTCATGTTTTACTGTGGTTCTCACAAAGAGAAGCACAGTAGAACCACAGGTGGGATGGTAACAGTTGTGTAACTTTGTGCTGGATTGTTGACTGTGTCGATATGTTTAGAAACACGTCACCATCGCTGTTGACTGTGTCATGCCTGTTTCGTCCAGAACATACAACTGCTAGCCCTGTATATTCTTCTCGATGCTTACATACATCCTTCGGATGAAAAAAATTATCCATCCATATCTCATAGTCCCACAAAAAGTTCCGACCTATTCCATAACATGCATTTCCCCCTCCGGTGCTGTAGCTGATTCATGTTGTTGTTCACCCTGCAGGGGGAGCTGTTTGAGTTGAGCCCTGCCACTTCTCTGGTGAGCCAGGCTGTAGTGCTGGGAGACCGGAGGACCTACTCCGTCTATGACCTCACCGACCACGCCACGTTCGGACAGAGTCACTCCCTCAACATGCTGCTGCGCTGGAGGGCCGCTGAGAGTGGTGAGTGGCACGGCACCAGAATACCACTCCGTGAGTGGCCGCTTGGTTTAAGAGATGTCCCCCTATTGGCTGCTAATGTGTTTCTGTGGAGCCCCGGATCCACAGGGCTTTGTAACCCTTTCCTTTCCAAAAGACACCTTCAGGTATTTATTTTTATTGGCATGTTCTCAGGTAAAACCTACATAACAACCTGAACCTAATTATCAAATTCATATATATATATATATATATATATATATATATATACATACATATACAACCATGACACTGTATATAATCCACGGCACTGTATATAACTTTGATATATAAACGGTTCCTTCTGTCCGGCCTCCAGGAGAATTGCTGCGCCCCCTACTGCATGGGGAACGCTATGTGGCAGGCTACGGTCTGCAGACGGGGGAGATCCACACCCTGGTATACAACAACCACCCATACCGGGCCTTCCCCGTTCTCCTCCTGGACACCGTCCCCTGGTACCTGCGCCTCTACGTCCACACGCTCACGGTCACCAGCAAGGGCCGCGACAACGACCCCAGTAAGTACTGATGGTGTTCCGTCTAGCTCTGGGGTGTGTTTGCTTGGCACCAAACCCAACAAGAAGTAATACTACAACCTGGATAGGACTGCCAACAAGAAAGGCGTATTGGTTGTAATGTAAAAACATGAACACTGTTATGCTTCCACTGGTCAACGTCGTCACCAACGTAGCAGGACCAAACCTAAGCTAGGAGGGGTAGTAACCCTGAACATACATAAAAAATAACTAAAGTAAATGGTTCATTTGCCATCTCAGCCTGGGCAGGAACCCATTGTTTTCAAAAGTGCAGTTTATAAGCATAGATAAACCATACCAAGGATTTGTAATTAATGTGTTTAAGGGGGAACCGATCTAGAATCCTTACAGAGCATTTCAGTCATTATCTTCCAAAACGCAGGGTGTGGAAGTATTGATAAAAACGGGTCAATCATTTTTAAATCAATCTTGTTGAGTGAAAACAATCTTTCGCTTGTGTTTGATCTCTAGGCTACATCCACTACCAGCCGTCCAAAGACCGCCTTCAACCCCATCTGCTGGAGATGTTGATCCAGCTACCTCCCAACTCCGTGACCGAGGTTACCGTGCAGTTTGAGAGGGCGCTTTTGAAATGGACTGAATACACCCCTGATCCTAACCACGGCTTCTATGTCGGGTATGAACTTGAGCTGTTTTTTTGTTTAACACTGCTTACAGAAATGCTTATGCACTTTCACTTCAGTCTTGGTCTAAATGCACTTTATGATGCAGTAGGGACTTGGACAGTTGATGTAATGTTTGTTGTTGGTCTATAATTGCTGTCATAGTCTTTTTAGATTCATACTTTGAACCAGTGTTTTAAATATGATTAGAAATCTTCAAAGTATTTCTAGTGCTTGGCCCTGTGTGGAGTACAATACAGGTGTGCTGTTTAACATTGTATTTATTAGTTGCCTCAGGAAAGGCATAGTATATAGATGGTTTGTAGACTGAGGTTTCCAGTTGCAAAATACTTGATGAAATGTCGTCCATATTGCTTCAGGTCTTCTGTTATCAGCGCCCTTGTGCCCAGTGTTGTTGCCATGGATACCAATAACACCCAGGAACGCCCACTTTTCAGCAGCTTGTGAGTTATTTTAATGTCATTTTTATGTCAGAGCACTATTATGTCTAGTAGTGGTTTTATGTGTGTTTGTCACCTGAATACTCTAAAAGTACTCTACCCTTCCTGAACTCAGTGGATTTTGAATGGAATTTAAGTCTAATCACCACAGGTTCCTATCAAAATTTGTAGTTAATGAGTACATTTTCTATGAAAAGTTTAAAAGCCTTTAAAACATTGCGTGCTTGAGGAATGTTTTCCTTTTGAACTTTTTCTTTTTGTAACCTGACCACTAAATCTACTGTTGTCTTTTTAGTTTCCCGTGTAAAGAGGAGTCCAGTTACTTCATGCGGGTCTACACAGAGCCTCTACTGGTAAACCTGCCCACCCCTGACTTCAGCATGCCCTACAATGTCATCTGTCTCACCTGCACCGTGGTCGCCGTGGGCTACGGCTCCCTCTACAACCTCCTGACTCGCACCTTCCAGGTGGAGGAGCCCAGCCAGGGCCTAGCCAAGCGGCTAGCCAACATCATTCGCAGGCTGAGGGGGGTTCCACAGCTCACATGAGCCAGGATGCTAACATTCAAGAGCTGACCACAATGGCTAACTCATTTTAGCGGTAGGATAATAGGGCCAGTGGCTATTCCAGAAGGGACAGTACGTTTCTGGAATATCCACTCGGAAGGGTTTTGTGGAGTACAAATGAGCGACAATTAAGCCTTCTAGGAAGTGTCATGGATTTGTTGGATGATCAGGGACTTTTGTCATGGTGAGGAGATGTTTTTTTTTCACTTTTTTTGTCCTTCTCATCAACGCACTATATCTTTTGGTTTACTTAAACTGAGAAAACTGGATCTTTTGGTCTACTTAAACTGAGAACACTGGATATTTTATGTTTGCTTTGCCGGAACCAAAGTTAAAAAGTACATTTTCTAGGTAAGTAATTAGACCATGTTGTAATAAGACTAAAAAAGTCAGTGCTGAATCTTTTTTTCCCCATCCAATTATAGCCTTAACGGTCAAATTATTCTACGAAACTTATGACAGATCAGATCCTAAAATATATTATTGCCTATGGCTGCAAATACTGAAGTGGCTGATTCTGCAACTCAATTGAATGATCACGTAAACTTGGCATTGCAGCATAGGCCGATTCCGCAGTTCATATGTTAATTTAATTAAAACATCTGTTTCTTAATTTGTACTATTTTCTACATGGGTGGAATAATAGATTAACCATCAAAACGATGAAATAACACGTATGGAATCATGTAGTAACCAAAAAGCCTTAAACAAATCAAAACATTTCTATTCTAAATTCTTAGAATTTACCAGCCTCGATGACAGCTTTGCACACTCTAGGCATTTTCTCAACCTTCTTCATGCGGTAGTCACCTGAAATGCTTTTCCAGCAGTCTTGGAGGTGTTCCCACATATGTTGAGCACTTTCTGGCGGCTTTCCCTTCACTCTGTGGTCCAAGTCATCCGGAACTATCTCAATTGATTTGGTCGATTGTGGAAACCAGTTCATCTGATTCAGCGCCATCAATCTTTGGTTCCACTTCACTCCTTGAAATTCCACCAATGAATTTTTTATAAGGAAAATCTGTTAATTAAAATACATTGTAGGTGACCACCTTAAGCTGTTTGAGAGAATGCAATGAGTGTGCAATGCAGTCATCAAGGCAAAGGGAGGTTACGATGAAGAATTTAAAATATTACAAGTATTTTGATTTGTTAAACACTTTTGTTACCTTATGATTCCATGTTTTTTTTTTTTTCATACGGAGCCTGCAATATTATTCTTTATTTATTATCTTTTACATGTAGAAAATCTAGAAAATAAAGGCACACCTTAAATGAGTGTCCAAATGTTGCCTGATACTACTTCTCAGCTACACAAGATATACAGTATCTAATGAGGTACTTAACTGTTCTATGCGTGATCTGGGGGAGTCATTAAATAATACATGATTTCATGGGCAACTTTAGTGACAATGGTTTTGGTTAATAGCTCATAGATTTAATGATGCTCTTTTGAAGGTTCTGTCGATGGTCTGGTGGGTTATGGGTTTCTCGTTGCAATTAAGCATAGTTCAGTCCACAGGTGTATTTAATCTCTTTTACGAAGTGTTTTATGAAATCCTGTAAGAATGGGTTCAGCCTGTTCTGCAATTACGGCAAAATGTTTGCTTGCCAGAATACATCAATCTTGAATGTCAATAACTGGAAAAAGTAATTACACAGTTAGTGAATACCTTGTTTTAAAAGTTAAATGCAATTTTGTAATTAGTTGCGTATATATGAATTAAAACAACATGATTACTATAAACGTATGTTCAATGCTCACAGAAGCTTGTCAATTCTGTTGTACTTGTGAAATGCCCAACAATCTCTATTACAATGTGTTTTAAACCAGGCATTGTCAAAATGGGTTTTTCATTGACTTTGTCTTCTCAACATTTTCAGTAACATAAATACATACCATATTTCCACCACTCACCTTAAAAAAGGTGTATTGAATGTATGTATTATTTAAGACCTTATTATACCATTATCGTTTTGAGTAAGATTCTAATTCGTTTTACACTAGAACTGCTATTGATAAAAAACTATTTGAACAGCCTGAGAATGTCAAGAGTTTTGGGGTTAACCTGAGGTATTTATTTTAGGTTTTTCAGTAAAAGTCAACTGACCATAGTGAATTTGTCAGACTGCTTATTTCTGTGAGATAAAACTGCTAGTGATACATTTTATTGAACAGTGTGAAGATAAATGAGATGCCCTGAAGTATTTGTCTTTTCCATTACATTGTGTCTGACAATATAGTACATTTGTTATGGTTTTAATCCTTTGGTTTTAGAACATTCAGAAATGTATAATGAGAATAGTATGCAACTTCTTTATCAGACTATCTTTTCGATGTGTATATGGAAGAACTAGAACATTACAGATCATTAATAAATACACCCTCAATACTATACTTTCAACCAATCTCATGTGCTTCAGCTCTAGATAAGTGTAAGCTACTGTGTAAAAGTATTTGCCCAGTTTATAACAATTTATCATTTTTTCCCACATTGAGACACTAAATAGTGCCATATGTTCAACCAAAACAATAATAATGAGAAAAACTGAGTGCACGAATAACATTTAAATTTAATATATGTCCAAATGAATACATTTTCAATTCCCATTCGAAGATTTGATTTTTTTTGTGTTTTTTAATTAATTCCAATTTATATTCACATGATTAACCCCATATCAACTGGCAAGCCTGGTAGTGTGACGTGATGATAATAATTAGCCAGTGTTCTCCTTTGCATCAGAGATGTCTCAAGGATAATGTTGGGTCTGGGAAATTAAACACATGGGTCATGCATGATCGTGATCCAAAATACACAAGGGGGTCTAATTCTGAATGGGCGAACAGCAATTATAATCTTATTTTGGGATGTTCTAGTCAGTGTTTAGACCTAACCAATCTGGGATGTGGCAGAAAATGTGGCAGAAATTATAGCTCAATCCATGTCAGTGAATTAAAGCGGCACTGCATTGAAGTGCGGGCCAACGTTTCTCTGAAAACATCTACCACAATGACTCAGTGACTGATCTACCACGGAAATTAGTTATGTGGTTGATGTCACTGTTTATAATGTAGTACAGTTATTGAGCGTATAAAGTAAATCACATTTTCACAGGATAGCACCAGTTTGTTAGTTAAATAATTAAGTCTGTATAAGATCTGAAAACACGCTATATGCAAAACTCTAGAAGAAATGCTTTTGAAGGTAACTGTATGTAAAGGCAATAGAAGGGAGTCTTATTTTCTCTATAAACAAGCTTGACCTCGCTCCTGCCAAGCTCCAACAGAACACAGACCCACACAGAGGTCTCTTTCTTTGCCAGTCAGTAATGTTCTCTCTCGCACATGTTTGGCACTCAAGAGTGGAAAAGAAATTCAGCATTCCAAACTAATGATGGCCATGTCTTCTTAAATGGTTCTGCTGAACTCCGTCCTTTCAGGCTGGAAAGTGGGTTTACCTTGGCAGGGATATAGAAGCTTTGTGTGAAGTTGTAGGTTCGGTAACTAGCATTAAAAGACCCAAAAAAGGCACAACAAACATAAATGGAAAGTTCACCCATCCTTACGTTCACTGTGTCGTACATGATCTTCCAAGGGGCTTTGGGATATTTAGCGTCGCTATAAAGACAATTGGCTGTCACGGATTGCTGAAGAATCACGTGCCATTGAAAAATGCCTACCGTGTGAACTTAAGAACTACACCAACAAGGTCCTAAATGTACAGGACCGCACTGGCAGATTTATTATTGCGAAAACAAACAAGTGCAAATCCCAATGAATAATAATGTTTATCTTGAAGAGTCTACAAGTATCAGTGTCACCAAACCCAAACCTCGAGACCTAGATGCAAGGCTCACTACAGGCGTGGCCGCAGGTTGTCCGGCAACACTTCTGTTCTTCGGGACACTGGCCATCATGGTAACAGTACTCTGCGCACATGGGGGTTCCCGTGGGCAATGCACAGCGACCTGGTTTCACTATGGTAACAGATAAAGCCAATTAACAAATAAGGAATGCTAAAGGAATGCTATTGATGGATGTATGTATATATGTATATATATATATATGTATGTATGTATCACTGTCTGGGACAATCTCCTACCCCTGTAAGGTGAAATGCACTCATGCCCACATCCATTGTGGCAGCATTTGTCGTGATTGGGGCAGTCGCTATCATTGGAACAGAACTCCGCACACATCCCTGAGCCCCAACGCCTGCGAGGGCACACTCCTGGCTTTGCTTTGGAAGGGGAAAAAGAAGTATGTGTGAAAGTGTTTGTGAAACTTTTGTGAAAGTAAATCGTCTAATTGTATCTACATTTTTTTTAGATATCTATCAGCATCGTGAAAATGCATTCATTGGCTTCGGATAAAAATAAATAACAAAAAGCGATTCTCACAGAAGGCAGGAGGGACACACACCGCGCCGCAGTCAAAGACGCAACATTTGTCAACTCCGGGACAGTCCTCGTCGCAAACGCATCCTTTGCGAGATGGCAACACGTTCAGAAGCCGCGGGCAATGACCAGCCTTCAGCAGGGTCCGTACTGTGAGGGGAACCGGATAAATCGTTCCGAGTAAACGGCGACAAACTCCAATTAAGTCAAACATAGTGTAATTACGGAGTAGTATACAGCGACATTGTGGCAATGCATTACAAAACGATTGTACATTGCCTAAATACTTGTATGTATTAAGTGCGAATGGACAGTGTTTAAACCAGCATTTTCATTTAAAAATAACACCCCTAAAAATACTGCAGCCTATACACAACTGCAAGCAAGAGTCGCATACTTACAAGACCTAAACAAAAGAGCTACTTCTAAAAACACATTTTCTTGGTTCGTGACAGTTAGTGTTTGTGAGCTAATTTAAACAACTCACCTGCAGAATTGTCCTCCGTTTCTAAAGCAAGGACTATTTTCACATCTACAAATGCTAACAGAACAATAGATAAAACACCAAGCGCTGACAATTTCATCTCCATGCTGAATTCAAGGCAACTTTTGCAGGAAATTATCTAAATCGATTTCACAGGAGGCTGAGAACAACTAGCGAGAATAACCTGCAGGGTCCCAGTGCCCCTCAAATTACAATCCGATTTCAAACGGAACGCTCAGCGGGCAAGGGAAGAGCTAGTAATCCGAGTTAATTATTATTTCAACGGACTTTAATTGTTATAAAACTTATTTTATCCACAAAACCAATGATTTGTTTGCACATCGATCAATTTTCTGATGGATGATCATTTTATCGAGGTTTTCAGAGATGCAAGTTTAATGGGTGCGATGGACCCATGGCAAGCAATTAATGGGCTCGCAAAAATATTTGTCTCATTGATGAAAAAATATAGCTCAATAACCTGAATCAATTATATTATTATTCAGTAGTTGATAGTTTGCTATAAACTATTTAGTATCGCCACAGACTATCCAGGAGCTCACTTAGGCCCTGATCAATGTCTGGGAGGAGATCCCCCAGGACGCCATCTGCCATATCATCAGGAATATGCCCAGACGTTTTTGGGAGTGCGCCTTTATGGCTGTTTTATTATTTGATTGAGCAATATAGCAATAATATGGGTCTTTGTGTTCATCAGAGTTATACCTCGAGACACAACTACTTTTGGGCGTTTTATTTGTTAGACCCCAATTTATAACGACGAAGAGTTTCCCACAAACGATGGACGCGGCTTCGTCTGTTCAAATTGGTTATCACGTATGGAGCTACGTCGACGCTGACTATCCCTGTGAAAAGTTCCCATTATCATACAATCTTTACTACAACCCACACGGAGGAACAAATCATTTTTGCGCTGTCTGGATTTCCAGAGCTATCGGGACACAAAAACGGTATCCGAAGTTATTGGTGTGCCTGGTGGGTTTTATGAAGACGATGAAAACATATTTATCTAATACGTCGTCATCGAACACAAACACTATACTGGCTACCGTACTACAATTACTATACTGTAGCTATTACGTCTCGCACAGATTTATAGACTGACAGATGCTGTGACATTCTTCATCTGTGTGCTGTTTTGTCCACAAGAGGGCAGTAGACCACAGGGCTTGACTGAACTGTTCGGCCTATGCTGTAGCTCAGAACTGCCCAAACCTTTTCCTGGAGATCTACTATGCTGTAGCTCAGGACTGCCCTAACCTGTTCCTGGAGATCTACTATGCTGTAGCTCAGAACTGCCCTAACCTGTTCCTGGAGATCTACTATGCTGTAGCTCAGGATTGCCCTAACCTGTTCCTAGAGATCTACTGTGCTTTAGGTTAGGACTGCCCTAACCTGTTCCTGGAGATCTACTATGCTATAGCTCAGGACTGCCCTAACCTGTTCCTGGAGATCTACTGTGCTTTAGGTTAGGACTGCCCAAACCTGTTCCTGGAGATCTACTGTGATTTAGGTTCGGAATGCCCAAACCTGTTCCTGGAGATCTGCTATGCTGAAGGTTAGGCCGCTGGTAGAAAAATGGGCAAGTGAGTTGCGTCATTTACTGAATGTTTGCAAGATCAAGTCTCATTGGCATGCTATAATTTACAAGGTGTACATTATTAGAGTGATTACACCTCTTACAGTACTATCAGTACTGATTACAGTACTATCATTTTCCTTTAGATGGCTGTCTTTGCTTGAAGCTGGTGCTGCGATGATTGTTTGATTACTTCTGGCTCTACTGTAACTAATAAAAACCCATACTGACCGTTCTCGTAGCTTGAGTCAGTACGGTAAAATAAATAATTAAAACAACACTACTAACATACCATTTGCAAAATATAAATGCTGCAGTCTGTGATCATACTGATTGACGTTAACTGAATATCAAGATCACTCAAACACGGACATGCTGTATTATAGGGTCCAGTAAGGAGTAATTCATCTCCAGAAAAAGGGAAACCCAAGCAATTTATACGTGACTAAGAAAGGGCAGAACCAAACCAACCAAGAGTCTTATTAGTGAGGTAATCACTGTGAGAGCAACATTTTAATCACACACCACAACACAACCATTTACCATGAATGTTGTCAAAAACGTTAATATCGGTACCATATACACTTGGGCTTTCAATATTCTAGCTTTAATATTTATCTTGCTTTGCAGCAAGGTATTCATATTATATATATTTTTTTAAATGTAATCATAAATATGTGCTGCTTATGGGAAACGTCCAAGTAATCCATCACTGGTCACCACTTACATTATATTCAGTTTCTTTCCCCTTAATGTGGCAACACTGTATGCACGTGATTAATTGACCCTCAAATACAATCTAAGTCAGGCCTGCCCAACCTTGTTCCTGGAGAACTACTGTCTGGTAGGTTTTCTCTCCAACCCCATTTGTGACCAACCTGATTAAGTTTTTCATCCAGCTATTAGAATCAGGTGTGCTAAATTAGAGTTGGAGAGAAAACCGACAGGACAGTAGATCTCCAGGAACAGGGTTATCTACTGGGTCAAACTATTTTTTACCATATGTCACACAGTAAAATAAATTGTTTAATGACATAAAACATTAAAAAAAATTGTCATATATAACACTTCCAAATAAGCTATGATCTTGTTACTGACCTTTAACCCCCCCACCCCCTCTCACACTCACACAAACATACAGGATACTCCATTATTCTGTGATGTATGGCACTGTACATGCCCTGGTTTTGACCCCCTATGCCAAACCCGATTGCCACATTATGTGCACTCTAATGTTTTTCTCATACCAGTCACTTTCAGAGAGGAAATCAGATTTAGTGCCTAGATTGCCCTGAGGCATCTTCAAACGACTGTTAGACACTTGAAGAGAACAGGGCTTGTCATATCAATCTCCGCGAATTGGGTATTCATGGATATACGTATGCAGGGGATGTAAGGGTTTGGCTGTGATGGGTTGTGAAAGAAACTTGATACCCATAATTGGGTGGTAAAAAAAATAGCCTTCTGCTGTATTTGGTGTTTACACCCTGTTACTGTGGTATTGCGTTCAGCACCCTGTGTCAGTAAAACAATGCTTGAATTGTACTATTACTAAAGCTGTTACTACTCCTGCCTTTTGTTATGCTACTACTACTATTACCACTCCATAAAAATGTACACACAACTGGAAATCTTTTTTATTATAGGAAAAATAATGTATAGTATTGACAGGCTTCGATAAATATACCTTTTTCCCAATACATACAGAAGTTACCTCTGGAAGGACCTGGATCTTTGCACATGCAAAAACATTAATAATTCTGGACTAATGTCCTCTTCTTTCTCAAATTGGGTATATGGCTTTGCTTCCCCGTCCCCGACATCCTCCAGAAAACGAATGGAAGAGAACACCGCCTGCGTTTCCCCTAACTGAACTTCTTGTCTGGTCCCAAGTGTCTGTGTGTGTGCGGATCAGCCTGCTAACTCACAGCTTGTAACATGTTACGTTATAATTATTCAGTCATCATTTGATAAAGACACACATATTTTGCTGAATACCATGTATCCATTAGGGCAGAATAAAAAAAAGTTAAATTCTGATTAATAGTGATTATCTAAAAGTATGTGATTGATCATTATGAATTACTTCATCATTTAACAGCACTATAAAATATGTATATAGTTTAAAAAAGCAACTGGGTAAGCGTTTATTCGTCAAAAAAATTATACATAATTGTCTTTTTTATATTTGTAATTAAATGAGAAAAATGTGCTGATTTTATTTTTCACTTTGACATTATGAGCTTTCCTATTTTGATTTGTGAAAGAAAAAATGTATCTCGCCGAGGGCAGAGCCTTGCATTGTTCGTTTCTATGAACACAGTGTAAATACATGATCTATGTACCATGCACTTTCTAAGTAGCAGCACTATTTATAGATTGAGTTTGTGAAATATCATTGAGGGTTTGGTTCTAATGCTGACACATCTGCTATCCCATCCTCACCTTGGAGATTGAGTGGGAAAATATGCTGGAAACCAGTAATCACAAGATGATACATCCCAACTGATTATTTTAATGATTTCATATTAATGAATACTGCATTTAAATTATTAATGTGAGCAATTTTAATCTGATGGATGAAAAATATTGTTGATATAGTTTCAATTTCTCATGTTAGTTTTTCTGCAAAAACTTTGGCACGCATGAAGCATAAAACATTTTTATGATAAGCATGTTACATTGATAATCATTATTAATTAGGTTATACATGAAACCCTGATAGCAAGTTGTCCCATTCTGCTGTAAGTGTGTGGGTAAAGTATTTATTCTAACTGCATGTTTAGTGCATTTAGGGAGATCATTGGTTTACATTCTTAGAATGTGGATATCAATTAAATTACATTTCAGAAATCCATTTGAATTCTGGTTGAATTTGACAATAACAGTAAATTACTGTAGCTAGCTATCTATGTAGCTACCAGTAAATACAGGGATTGGGTAAAACAAGATCTGTGTAACTACCAGTAAATACAGGGATTGGGTAGATCAAGATCTATGTAGCTACCAGTAAATACAGGG
>JACXGK010012717.1:0-13948 GCA_016801125.1 Novumbra hubbsi | reverse complement strand
TATCCCCTTCACGTCAGTGGTCATAACGTTATGGCTGATGGGTGTATATTATCAGTATTATCCCCTTCACGTCAGTGGTCATAACGTTATGGCTGATGGGTGTATATTATCAGTATTATCCCCTTCACGTCAGTGGTCATAACGTTATGGCTGATGGGTGTATATTATCAGTATTATCCCCTTCACGTCAGTGGTCATAGTGTTATGGCTGATGGGTGTATATTATCTGTTTTATTCACCTCATCTGTCAGTGTTCATAGTGTTATGGCTGATCGGTGTATATTATTCGTGTTATTTACTTCACCTGTCAGTGGTCATAGTGTTATGGCTGATCGGTGTATATTATCAGTGTTATACACTTCACCTGTCAGTGGTCATAGTGTTATGGTTGATCGGTGTATATTATCAGTGTTATTCACTTCACGTGTCAGTGTAATGGCTAATCAGTGTATACACACATAGTGACAGCAGCTGAAAGTATTTGACTGAATTATTATGTTAGTAGCCTAAAGACAGAATACACTTTTAATTCATTAAAATTGTTTCCAATAGCCCCAATCCCTATAAATAGAAAATGGTACTGCTTGATCAAATTAGCATAATTAGCATAATAAATACACGAGATGATAAATCAGCCAATACAAACAAGAATACACGGTCACAAAACATAACACTCACTCATTACCACATGTGCTGCCACTAACAAGCTACTGGCACAGAAGAACCCAACCAACTGTATGCAGGCACTGCACATGAATATTATTCAACAGTCACACTTATGCATTGCATCTTATTATACATTTGTCACACACAATGAATATGTAGGCTACAATTGCGCAACATTAAATATGTACTAATAGCACTACAATAAACATTTATAAAAAGACAAATACTCACACGCTTTACCAATATTACCGGAGTTACAGGGTCTCAGACAAATTGCAAATTGCAAAAAGATAGGGATTTTTCGGAACCTAATGCGGAAGCAGTTAGAATGCAATCGTACCACACCATTATTTTTTACCTGAAACATTTTTTTATAAACACATGGGTTCCACTTGTAGGCCTAAATATCATACAAACATCGATAAATACGTATTTAATTCAAAGCAGTGGCATATATTTTTTACGAAAGCGTCCCCTGAGAAATAATACTACTTAAATGCTTTTGAAATGCTGATTTTGATGTACGTTGGGTACCAAATTGCATAGTTGAAAGGAGGTGTTCATTTGGCTCCTATTTCTAGAGCTCAAACAACGATTAATTGAAGATAAATTGAAAACGTATTTACTAAATATTATACGCCCGCACTGCCGAATCATTAAAATGCGGGAGGAGCGCGTCTTTGTGTTGCACGAGCATCTTTCCAGTAGGGTTTCGTCAGTAAAAACAGAAGGTGATAGTACTACTACTATTACTAGAAGGTATCAATCAGATGTAACTCTTTGGAACATACGTTTTACCCATTTACAAACTTACATCGTTTTTTTGTGTTCATTTTAAAGAAAGACGTTCGGGAGCCAAATAGGCCGGCTCCTTCAGGTGAAAGGAGCCAGAAGAGCCGGTGTTGTGCCGAGAATTGTCCCCCTGCCGAAAACTTTCCCCCCCTTCAAGTGAACGCGCGATATGCTTGCTTCCCTGGAGTCGTTTGCCCTTCACTTCATTGTCAATTTTGCCTATCATTCTTTGATCTTAGTTAAACAAAACATAATTTTTGTCTGTTCTTAAATACAACAGTACAATGATTACGTTTTACGTTTTTTATTACCGACAAAAATCGCTGTTTGTTCGCACAGAAATACTTGTATTTGCAGCTTTCTGTTAGGCTTTTATTCCAGAGTATGGTCTATACACATTTCGGATTTCAGTCTTATTTAACTATATTTAACTATTTGAAAGTGTATTAGTAAGAAATCTAGCCATAGCAGTTCTAACAAAAAGAAAATGTTACAAATGTAGCCAACACTATGTTTTGGAATCTACATTGTTTTATATCGTTGTAGTGTTTGGTGAATAACAGACATTACAACACGTATTTGTTATTGTATATCCGCTAGTGGAAAGCAGGATATTGACAAACTTTTACATTATTTTGGGAACTCGTGTTGACGACAAAAGTTACTCTAGTAACAAAAGAGGACATATTGTATAGGGGGGACAGTTTTCGGCAAGCTGGTTTCCCTGCCTGCCCAAAATTGTCCCCCCCCCCCTCCATCTTGGGACAGGAAGGTCTGACAAACTTCTAGATGATTTTGGTAGCTCATGGTGACCAGCGACCTCCGCAGTCACCACACAAGCGACCTCCACGACTGCAGGAGGAATTCAGGATCTACACAGGTGTATGTAATCTTGTCAGATTGAACCATTTATAATATTCTTGACAAAATATGAAAACATTGTATAATACTATAGTTATGGTGTTTGTTCTACAGGTATTGCAGAAGTTTGAGGAGGAAAACATGTATATGTCCTCTTGTCAAAAATTGTGCCATATACATTTTTTTATGTGGATATCTACAGAATTGGTCCAAATATGGAGCTGGAAAGTGAGGTAATACAATTTACATAACTCTGAATATGTGTGATTAATGTTTGTATTTGGAATCAAATCCTAACTTGTTGTTCTTCAATGTTACAGAGTCACAACCATTTCACATCGTCTTTATTCTTTCTTTCAGACCATAAATGCCTACATGCTTCATTTGTTGCAAACTTTTAACAGAAGCTCCACAGAGCAGCATTCCACATTGATATCTTGGAGATGACTGAACATTGGGGGAGCACAAATCCAAACTTAAGGTTGGCTTTCTTTTTATCATAACATAACTCTAGCATTTGTAACATTGCTCATTTAATTTTTAGATGGATTCAATGATGTACAACTACATTATTAGCATCAAGGAACATAATCACTGGACTATGACGGTAAGAACCGCAAAGGCAGTTTAAGTTATAGCACCACGATTAACCACTAAGAATTCAATGTACGTTTAAATACATATATAATACACTACAAACAGTATGTACAGTGGGAAGACAAAGTATTTTATACACTACTGATTGTGCAGGTTTTCCTACTTACAAAGCATGTAGAGGTCTGTCATTTTTATCATAGGTACACTTCAACTGTGAGAGACGGCATCTAAAACAAAAATCCAGAAAATCACATCTATGATTTTTAAGTAATTCATTAGCATTTTATTGCATACAGACCTTCAAATACTTGTTCTCCCCACTGTACATTCTGTTTGTAGTGTACCCACACTAATGTTTGTATTAAATGTGTGTACTATATGTGTGTATGTATGTGTTAGCAATATGGGTGTGTCTCTATTTTTCTGTCTAAACTTAAAATGTTATGCAGCCATCAAAGAAGATATCTCTGTTCCTCGACCCATTGGGGGAAAGTAAGAAAAACAATAAAAGATGCCAGGCTGTGACATGGTAGTAACAGCTTTAAATACACTGTGACACAGTAGTAACAGCTTTAAATACTATTTTCACCCGGTAGTAACAGCTTTAAATACTCTGTGACCTGGTAGTAACAGCTTTAAATACTCTGTGACCTGGTAGTAACAGCTTTAAATACTCTGTGACCTGGTAGTAACAGCTTTAAATACACTGTGACACGGTAGTAACAGCTTTAAATACTCTGTGACACAGTAGTAACAGCTTTAAATACTCTGTGACACGGTAGTAACAGCTTTAAATACTCTGTGACCTGGTAGTAACAGCTTTAAATACTCTGTGACCTGGTAGTAACAGCTTTAAATACTCTGTGACACGGTAGTAACAGCTTTAAATACTCTGTGACAATAGAATAAGTCATCTATTTGAATACTATACTGTTATTAATATTTATATTGTATTCAAATATGTTTTTAAAAATGCTTTACTGTAATTTATGTAAACAATGTTTCAAGATGGGCGTGCCGCACCCTTCCTCACCATGCCAACCAGATGGGACTTCTTGTGTCTTTGCGTTGAAAGTAAGTAGTAAAGTAAAGCAAAAAACATTTATCTACCTAATGTATACTGACTACAAGTAGACATATATAATTATGAATGAAGTTATTATAATTGAAGATTTTTTGTTTTTTAAACGTGTTAACACCGTTCATTATACATTTCAAATTGGCTGTGACCATTTCCCACGATGGTTCCACCGTTCCTGTGTGAAACCCCACACATTAGAGAACTTTCTCTGTGATGCCTGTCACACTTACTTTAGCTAGAAGCTATCTTGATGGGAGTATATATGTATATATGTACATCTATATATTTATTTTTATTGTTTTCTTTACAATGATCATGAATGTGGATAACGTTAATATTATACACATTTAAATGTTTACTATTGCACAAATTTCAACCTTAATTATTAATATTAGTGTTCATTATTTTATTGTTTGCACTGTACAAGCATCCGTGAAAAGTACAAATACAGAGTTGATGCCAAAGAACATTTTCAGAGTCCAAATTTAAAGGTGTTGAAAAGCCCAGTTAAACATGAAGGGATGGAAGATGAATGAACGGTAAAGGTACGTAAAGGTACTGAAAAAAGGCAAACAAGCAGGAAAATGAGCTTGCCGAAAACTGTCCCCCCTATACAATATGCCTATTTTTGACACTAGAGTAACAACTTTTGTTGCATACACTACTGGTCACCATGAGCTACCAAAATTATCTAGAAGTTTGCCAGACCTTCTTGTCCCAAGATGGAGGGGGGGAACCATTTTCGGCAGGCAAGAAAATTAGCTTAACTGTCCCCCCTATCCAATGTGCTCTCTTTTGTTACTAGAGTAACTTTTGTCGTCAACACGAGTTCCCAAAATAATGTAAAAGTTTGTCAATATCCTGCTTTCCACTAGCGGATATACAATAACAAATACGTGTTGTAATGTCTGTTATTCACCAAACACTACAATGATATAAAACAATGTAGACTCCAAAACATAGTGTTGGCAACATTTGTAACATTTTCTTTTTGTCAGAACAGCTATGGCTAGATTTCTAACTAATACACTTTCAAATAGTTAAATATAGTTAAATAAGACGGACAACCGAAATGTGTATAGACAATTACTCTGGAATAAAAGCCTAACAGAAAGCTGCAAATACAAGTATTTTTTGCGCGGATCTCGCAGAGTGCCGTTTTCCGGAGAGGACGCGACGGAGGGCTTCCACACCTGAAGGGACTTTGTCATTAGGATCGCGTTATAAGAAGCAGGGTCACTAGGGTTTTTTGTTGGTTATTGTTTGTGGGTGTATGGTTGAGACAGGGCTGAATACCTTTTGTACTGCCTGAGTTAATAGTCTGAGTAGTTGTTTGTCTTGTTCCCTAGAGAGGGAAACATTTATTGTTTTGTTTTTGGAATGAAGAATTGTCCAAGCCTGTGTTTCATTTTCAATACAACTTTTGTGACAGACTAAACTGTGGGGTCCTCGCGTCTGCTTCCTTCATTCGTACATCACATACGTGACAATATCGCGCGTTCACTTGAAGGGGGGGGACGTTTTCGGCAGGCAGACAATTCTTGGCACAACACCTGCTCACCAAAAATACTCGGAATGTCCATCACTGGAATTGATGGTGCTGGACGCGTTGTTATCATATGACTACAGAAAATCCAGCCTTAATTAGTCAAACCTTAAGTTTGACTAATGTGCGACATGACTATAGAAATAATGTTTTTTGAGCTGGGTAAAGGTGGAGAACAATGCAAACCATTTATTTTTATATGTGTATGTATGTGTAGCAATAGATTAAATCAATCGGTTGGTGATTTTGGTTCCCATTCATTCACTTCATTTTGTTATCAACGAGTTCCACAATGCAGAATAAAGATTTTGATCTTTAATATATATATTTTTTAGCAGTGCACTAGGGATTTATTGAGGCGAATCAATGGTCATGGTAGTATCTCCATGAATGGAATGGTTTAGAAACAGTCTGTTTTTTAATCAAGCAAAATACTTAGTTCACATGAGCTTGAGGTGATTTATTGGCACCGTTTGGCATGGTCAATAAGACGGGTGTAATGTGATGGATGTGTCATAAGCGACTCTTCTAGTTAACAGCCATGGTCCGTTTGATCCAGTCTACATAGTTAGCCACTCGGGTGTAGACCCCATATTGTCCTGGCTCTCCACATCCAACACCCCAGCTGGCGATACCTGCAGCCCAGTAAACCCCCCCATACTTCAGGACATACGGGGCTCCTCCATCCCCATCACAGTGGTCCTTTCCCCCTTCAGGTAACCCGGCACAGAACATGTTGTCAGTCAGATGAGGGGCTTCTTTGATCCGCCTCACCTCATCGATAGAGTGTCTGCACGTCAACTGCCCCACCAGTGGAACCCGGACAAACCTGAGGTCACTGGACAGTTCATCCTCATCCTTAAGGCCGAACCCTGAAACCCAGCTGTGGGGGATAAGACGTTAACTTGACATGCATATTATTTGCTTGTTTAACAGTAAAGCTTCCCAATAAAGTCACGAATCAAACCATTTCTACAGTACACAGGAGAGCCAGCTCTTACCCAACTCGTCTGGTCTTGTATTCAGCGCCTTTCGCAGGCAGACACACTCGCATGACAGAACTACTGAATGGAAGCGGCTTTCGGAGCTTAATCAAAGCAATGTCATTATCATAGGATAAACCCTCTGGGTTGTTGTACCCTGGATGAGGATGGAGAGAGGCCACTTCAAGCGTTGTAGACTGAATGAGGGTTTGTACATTGTTGTCGCCAACGTATGCCTGTCATGAGGTGGAGAGGAACGTTAAAACCTTATTCATTTTTCACCTTTAACTACTGTAGGGGAATACGAGTTTCTTTAATGACCAACCAGAAGAACATTTACTGTCCATCCACTTCTTCTTCATTCATCTTCAACTAATCAGTATGGTCAGAAATGTCACTATGATAAGCATGTCAATCTGGAAAGAAAATGTCCTAACCCTACTTAATATGTAAACTCTTGCCGCTACCATAATGTCCGACTTCAGGACGATCTGGTCTCCATACACCAGGCTGTGAGCAGCGGTTAGGATCCACTTATGGTCAATAATCATCCCTCCTGATCGACCTCCTTTCACACTGAGAAGCACCTGCCAGGGAAATGAATCTTTTGGTGCTACCCTTCCTCCCAGAATTCTCTGATGCATATCAATGGGCCCAATTGGGCTTCCACACACTGGCAAAAAAAGAAGTGTCACAGATGAAATGTCAGTTTTTCACTCATCAAGTCCTATAATTATTTTAACAGACCCTACTAGCAATATAAAATTGTCATAGCACTTATCAGAAGGTCTTCCAGGGGGAAGTTGGGTCCCATAGTAGTTCTGGGGTAATGTAATTTGTTAACAAAAGCACACAAGTAAAAACATCCATAATAGCTGTACTTGTTTTAGATTGTTTCTCACTTGTTTTTTGCTCCTCTTCCTCCATGGTTTCCTTGATCCAGTCTCTGTAGTTAGCCACACGGGTGTACACCCCATAATTTCCAGGCTCTCCACAGCCAAACCCCCAACTGACGATTCCTGCAGCCCAGTATTGTCCATCCTCACTCAGAATGTATGGCCCTCCACTGTCCCCCTGACAAGAATCCCTGCCTCCCTCAGCCAACCCAGCGCAGAACATGTTGTCTGTTAGAGTGTAATACCTATCATTGAGCTTCTCAATAGACTTTCTACAAGTTTCCTGGTCCACCACAGGTACAGGGGCATACATTAGATTATTGGTAGACATATCTGACTCCATTAAGCCAAATCCGGACACCAAGCTAAAAGCCAGACAGAGGGAGAACAACTGTAAGTTTCTTTAGCCTGGTATTGTTGTGCAGCTACCAGAAGGAGGCGCTAGATTGAAAGATTCTTTAGTTTGGTGTAAAACAATGAACATACCCATTTTTCCCAGTAGTGTATTTAGAGTCCTTTGTTGGTAGACAAAGTGGCATGACGTATTCGTTGAATGAGATTGAATTCTTGAGATGGATCAGGGCAATATCATTTTTTTGTCCAGAATCATTGTATTTAGGGTGAAGAAAGACTGAGGCAACCTCAAGTGACTCAGGGAGGTTTTCCAAGTGGTTGACTCCAACATATAGCTTTAGAGAGGAGACAACAAGATTTGATTGTTACAAACCTCGTGAAGTATCCCTCCGCTGTCTGACGTGTTAGCCAGTGTATTACACATGTATCCAGTATATCTGACCTAGGGTACATACAGATGACAGTCCGTTATAGAACGATAATCTATGTTTTTATTACTATAAATACGCACCTTTACAATTGGCCTGGAATTCCCGTGTAGGACATGTGCTGCAGTCATGATCCAGTAATCCCCAATCACTATCCCTCCTCCTTTGTCAGGAGAAGTTATCAACACTTGCCAGGGGAAGGAACCGGCAGGAGCAACCTTCCCCCCAATAATCCTCGCAACCTTTGTGGGGTAAACTGTAGGGCGACCACACACTAAAAACAGACAGAGACACTTACACTTATTAACTGTAGGGCAACCACACACTAATAACAGATAGAGACATTTACACTTATTAACTGTAGGGCGACCACACACTAATAACAGACAGAGACACTTACACTTATTAACTGTAGGGCAACCACACACTAATAACAGACAGAGAAACTTACACTTATTAACTGTAAGTTGACCACACACTAATTACAGACAGATACACTTACAGTGGGGCAAAAAAGTATTTAGTCAGCCACCAATTGTGCAAGTTCTCCCACTGAAAAAGATGAGAGAGGCCTGTAATTTTCATCACAGGTACACTTCAACTATGAAAGACAAAATAAGAAAAAAAATCCAGAAAATCACATTGTAGGAATTTTTATGAATTTATTTGCATATTATGGTGGAAAATAAGTATTTGGTCACCTACAAACAAGCAAGATTTCTGGCTCTCACAGACCTGTAACTCCTCTCTCCACTCGTTACCTGTATTAATGGCACCTGTTTGAACTTGTTATCAGTATAAAAGACACCTGTCCACAACCTCAAACAGTCACACTCCAAACTCCACTATGGCCAAGACCAAAGAGCTGTCAAAGGACACCAGAAACAAATTTGTAGACCTGCACCAGGCTGGGAAGACTGAATCTGCAATAGGTAAGCAGCTTGGTGGGAAGAAGTCAACTGTGGGAGCAATTATTAGGAAATGGAAGACATACAAGACCACTAATAATCTCCCTCAATCTGGGGCTCCACGCAAGATCTCACCCTGTGGGGTCAAAATGATCACAAGAACGGTGAGCAAAAATCCCAGAACCACACAGGGGGACCTAGTGAATGACCTGCAGAGAGCTGGGACCAAAGTATCAAAGCCTACCATCAGTAACACACTACGCCGCCAGGGACTCAAATCCTGCAATGCCATACGTGTCCCCCTGCTGAAGCCAGTACATGTCCAGGCCATTCTGAAGTTCGCTAGAGAGCATTTGAATGATCCAGAAGAAGATTGGGAGAATGTCATATGGTCAGATGAAACCAAAATAGAACTTTTTGGTAAAAACTCAACTCGTCGTGTTTGGAGGACAAAGAATGCTGAGTTGCATCCAAGGAACACCATACCTACTGTGAAGCATGGGGGTGGAAACATCATGCTTTGGGGCTGTTTTTCTGCAAAGGGACCAGGACGACTGATCCGTGTGAAGGACAGAATGAATGGGGCCATGTATCGTGAGATTTTGAGTGAAAACCTCCTTCCATCAGCTAGGGTATTAAAGATGAAACATGGCTGGGTCTTTCAGCATGACAATGATCCCAAACACACCGCCCGGGCAACGAAGGAGTGGCTTCGTAAGAAGCATTTCAGGGTCCTGGAGTGGCCTAGCCAGTCTCCAGATCTGAACCCCATAGAAAATCTTTGGAGGGAGTTGAAAGTCTGTGTTGCCCAGCAACAGCCCCAGAACATCACTGCTCTAGAGGAGATCTGCATGGAGGAATGGGCCAAAATACCAGCAACAGTGTGTGACAACCTTGGGAAAACTTACAGAAAACATTTGACCTCTGTCATTGCCAACAAAGGGTATACAACAAAGTATTGAGATAAACTTTTGTTATTGCCCAAATACCTATTTTCCACCATAATTTGCAATTAAATTCATAAAAAAATCCTACAATGTGATTTTCTGGATTTTTTTTCCATATTGTCATAGTTGAAATATGTCTGTACATATGATGAAAATTACAAGCCTCTCTCAATTACAGGCCTCTCTCATCTTTTTCAGTGGGAGAACTTGCACAATTGGTGGCTGACAAAATACTTTTTCGCCCCACTTATCATCATCAAGCAATTCTTTTTAGTGACTGCATGCTATACAATAGAACAATTCTGCACTGAGAGCCTTCCCATTTCTTTCCTAACTTGCGCAGACTAACAACATTTTTATATTTTCTCTACCAGTTAACTATAATCTTAAACTTTACTCTCATTATTAACCTAATCCTACTATTTAACTATGTGTTTAGTAAAACAAGGATCCGTCACACACACGAGAGGGAGACTGATAGTTACCTGGTACACAACGAGGAATAAGAGAATTGTTCTGCTCATCTTTCCACTTTCCGTCTAATGAGCATGTAAAGTTAACTGATGGAAATGTGGGAGAGAATGAAATACACAACACATACATTAGGCATTAAATTGTTGGATCTTCATGAAAAACAAGAAATAAAATCCTTTTAGGATGATTTCAGTCTCACCCTTAGCCCCTTTTGGAAGACTGTAGAAGGGTTCGTTGCAGTGATACTGAATGAAGGAGCCATGTTGGTTCTGAGATCCAGATATTAATGTCACCTTTCCATTCAATAACGGTTCTGGTTCCCCACAGCCAATCCCAGAAGAAAAGACTGGAACCCAAAACTGACACAAAGACACACACAGCAGCCTGCATAAACACAAAACAGCAGAAAGGGTTGATTGAAGACAACATAGCAATCATAGCAATGTTTTCTGACAGATTATTTGTCCTGGATTCATAAACAAACATCCCAAAAAGACTCACCAGAGTATTAAAAAGATACAGTTCATGTCTTTGATATGACAGACAAGCTGGTGTTCACTATAAATACACTATGAAAACATGCTCTACATATTAAATGACAACCATTCAGCTCTTCAAGTTGGGGACTATGTATGTCAGCGGACAATTAAGCAAGAGTTTAAAAGTCATGTTTGAAAATCTGCTCTGTTTGAATTGGCTCAGGAAAATATCAATAAAGCTACCATTAGAAACAGTTTAACTTCCAAGTAGGAATTTGTTATGGTGTATTGGTGCATGACAGTAAACACAGTAAGTGGTAAAAAAAAGAAGAATAAATAGCAAAATAAGTAAAAATAAAAATGACACAGTAAATAGAAAGTGTGCAAACATTTACTGTATAAATTGTATATTGTCAGTCAGTAGGTCACCTGGCATAGTTGATGAGGTCAACTGCTGATGGGCAGAAACTGTTCTTGTGGCGTGAGATATTTGTCCTCATGGACAGTTGCCTCCTGCCAGAGGGGAGTGACTGAAACTGTTTGTGTCCAGGGTGGGAGGGGTCAGACACAACCTTTCCTGCACACCTCAGGGTCCTGTTGGTGTACAGGTCCTTGAGGGATGGCAGACTGCAGCCAATCACCTTCTCAGCAGACCAAATAAGGTGACACAAAGTATCACAATTTACTTTTGGATTGGTCTGTGATTGGCTTTTAAAAATATACAATTCAAAAGCTGCTGATAAGATGTTAAAAAAACACAGCTTGTGTGACAGCTTTTGCTAGCGGACCGGAAACTGATTGCAAAGTAGAACCAATATGTAGTGATGTATGGAATTCAACAGAAACACACAGAGAGGTTTGATGAATCATCTTTTTAATTGGGATTTTCCATTTGGGTGTTACACTGTGATGGAACATTTGTTATATTCCAAAGGTTATAGATTTTATTCAGAGTGGAGGGTGTTGTCTGTGTTTTGGCGTTACTAGCAACACCATTTGATGTGATCTCCACTTGATTAATGAAAGCAGATCTATTGGTTGAAGTACTATACATCATAAGCATCTGTTATAAGGTCAACAGTTACCTTGCATGTTTAACTATCCCTCATGATCTCCCCCTGATCTTCTCTCTTCATCGTCTCCTTAATCCAGTCTAAGTCATTCTCCACTTTGGTGTAGTAACCCTTTTTGGAATCCTGTCTCGCTTCACAAGGGGAACCCCAAGACACAATGCCCACCAGCCGATGTGCTCCTCTGTTGTCTTGGCTCCCTGAACTCAGTCTAGGGTAGAACAATGGACCACCACTATCCCCTCTGCAGCTATCTTTCCCATCAGCCCCGGCACAGAACATGTTTTTGGTGAAAGTCATACGTTTGCCGTCGGGCAAAGAAGGCGTGTCTTCACACTTACTTTGCTCCAATCGGTTCACTTCTGTGTAACGCAAAAATCGGCTTTGGTAGTTTTTTTCTGTTAACCCCCACCCTGAAACACCCCCCATTTGTTGCACTTTTAGCCCCCCGTCTACATCAGGTAGACATATGGGAAGAACATTGGGCCCCAACTTCACCCTGGAAGACATTCTGATGAGAGCGATGTCGTTGTCAAAGTTAGTGCGCTCATTTCCAGGGATGCCCCTCACATAGTTAGGGTGAGGGATGATCTTCTGTGCCTGCATAACAACTGTATCTCTCTCCCCTTCATTTACTTTCATTCCATCTATCAGTCCTCCATAAAACGTAATGGGGCTCTCCTCGTTCCCTTCCACTACATGAGCTGCTGTGAGGGCCCACCGATCATTGATCAGTGATGCGCCTCCTCTTCTGGGATGTTTGGTCAAAAGCTGCCAAGGTATCTCTCCCAAGGTTGCTTGTCTGCCCCCTATTATTCTTGCAGCGCTGGAAGGACCTCTTTCTGGAATCCCACAAACTGGAAGATAGACAGTCTAGATAAACATCTGAACAACACAGTGGATCACAGACAGAGAGATCAGCCCAGAGAGTATCATGCACCTGAAGTTTAGAGTAAAGCATACCTTCAATGCACTTGGGAAAACTTTGTTGCCCATTCACAGATGTCCAAATGCCACTGGCCTCACAGATGTACTTATCTAAAAGACCAGAAGAGAAGTTAAAGCAAAGTTAGTGGCCTAAGGTTGTCCAACAATCAGAGTCTCAATCTGAAGCATTGGTTCATATCTGAAACCAAAATTATTTAGAAAAACTCTTTTCCCACTATATCTAAAAACAGCAACAAAAAAAATTATGCAACAAAAGTTATAACAGAGTATATACACAATACCATTATTGAATACTTAACACCCCCTTAGCCGATGTTTGGGCTCTGTGAGAGATGGTATGTTGCGAGGGCTCAGAAAGCATGTGGCAGTTATACAGTAGACTCTATATACAAATGTCCAAGGAAAGATTATTGGACAGAGTTGGAGGTACATAAAACGTGGAACAGGTACATAAAACATGGAACACAGCAAGAGAACAGCTGTAGGTAAATAGGTAAATATTGCTTAACCGTCTCCCTCCAATTTGTAGTATTTGGATTCACACTCGAACTGGACCTCATCAAGAAACAGTGTGTTTGGATTTTTATTCACCAGTTGAAGGGCTTTATCAACAGAAATGTCTGGTGGTCCGCAGTTGACAGCTAGAGGGAGACAGAGCAAACAAAAAGTTGTGACAACACAAATGAATCGCTTTTAAGATGTAGATACATACATGTTTTAAAAAATTGATAAAAAAAAGCTTAGACTTAATGGTATTAGGGATACATATTCATATATCTGTTAGAGCATAAAGATTGATATATATTGTGTGTTCATCATGCAATTGTTGAAATGTTCTCCCATCACACTTACGTTCACACTGCTGTACTGGACTCCAATCACCTGTCCGTTGGCATGACGACTTATACTCATTGTGGC
>JACXGK010012716.1:0-13949 GCA_016801125.1 Novumbra hubbsi | reverse complement strand
CTCTGAACCGTCTGTGCTGAGGATATATAATTACAGTCTTGGCTGATAATATGTAATTTACCTCTGAACCGTCTGTGCTGAGGATATATAATTACAGTCTTTGCTGATAATATGTAATTTACCTCTGAACCGTCTGTGCTGAGGATATATAATTACAGTCTTTGCTGATAATATGTAATTTACCTCTGAACCGTCTGTGAAGCCACCAAGAAAGACATGAGGTCACCTGGAGACATTTCATCACCCGCCATCAAAGACCCACCAGCAAAAATTGTGCCTAAAACAATGCCTGCAAGGGATGAAATACTTCAGTCTCACTCCCTATACATGGCTGTTGTATGTGTACATGGCTGTTGTATGGTTGCATGGCTGTTGTATGGTTGCATGGCTGTTGTATGTGTACATGGCTGTTGTATGTGAGCATTGCTGTTGTATGGTTGCATGGCTGTTGTATGTGTACATGGCTGTTGTATGGTTGCATGCCTGTTGTATGTGTACATGGCTGTTGTATGTGTGCATGGCTGTTGTATGTGAGCATGGCTGTTGTATGTGAACATTGCTGTTATATGGTTGCATGGCTGTTGTATGTGAACATTGCTGTTGTATGGTTGCATGGCTGTTGAATGTGTACATGGCTGTTGTATGTGTACATGGCTGTTGTATGTGTACATGGCTGTTGTATGTGTACATGGTTGTTGTATGTGTGCATGGCTGTTGTATGTGAGCATGGCTGTTGTATGTGTACATGGCTGTGGTTTATTTTCCACAACATTTTATTATGATAGTACTGAATAACAAACTGGTAGTCTTGGCCATGTATATAAGCCAGTAATAGCTGTGCCTTGTTTAGAAATCCAACAGGATTCAGCAACACAGTTGCAGTTATTCTTGATAGTATTTTAAGTACTATTGATATTTTTGACCAAACAACTATTCCGGATTAAGTGTTCCTACATGGTTAATTGACGTTGTCGCAAGTCTTTCATTTTAGGATATAATTGCCTGAGGAGAAAAGGATTGTTGGATTTAATTGGGCTCTTGCTCACTGCTGTATCCTTGCTGCAACTTGTATTGGACCTGATTGATTTCTGACTGAATCTCTCAACAACTCCTCATCATCATTTACCTAGAAATTCCCTATTACAATGATAAAAGGAACTCACAGTTCAGGACTATATTTGACATTCCTTGGAAAACAGCTATCCCTGAGCCTAGAGACTCATTCAACTCGCATGACCTATCCACTTCCCAGGCATATAACCTGCAAAACACAAAGAGTAACACACAATCACTCAGGCATGCACTGAAGATAGGAATGTTTTAAAAGAGCCTGGACTTTTATAGATTGTCACTTACTGCATTTCTCGCTCCTCCATAGCGAAGGCTTTCACTGTCCGCACATTGCCAAGGGCCTCATCTGCCACCCCTGTAGCTTTTGACACCTACACACCCACACACTGTACTTTATTCTTAAGCCAGACAGCAACACATATGGTCAGCACACTAATATATGCTGTAGCTCTAATGAATTCAGTAAAATGCTCGCTGAGCCCACACTGTATTTTTTCTAATGTGTTTCAGAGTGAGAATGAGTGTCACCTGTTCCTGAGCCAATCGGGACAGCCTGCGAAGGAACGAGCCAATAAGAGCTCCAGCTCCCACTAGGCAGGGAAGTATCACCACTGTCATACCAGTGAGTTTAGGAGAGATGAGATAGAGGGACACGAAACACCCAACCGTCTGAGTTACACTCCGCAGGCCCTTCAGAAGAGTAAAAGGAGCAATATCATTCAATTTTCCTCTTGTGGCCTTCCATAAAATGGGAGCAACCCTTATCAAATGATACTGAATGGGGGAAAAAATACTGAACAGGTACAGTTAATGTAGTTATAAAGTGCTTAGGGGACCCAAATGCAATAGGCCTTTATTGTGTTTTAATCCATAATGGCATGTTATATAATGTCAACTCCTAAACTTCTTCTAATAATCTAATACATGACTGTGTACCTGAGAGATGACCAGTTTGAAAGAGGACTTGAACTCCTGAATATCACCAGTCAAGCGATTCACTAGCATACCAGTCTTGTTGGCATCAAAGAAGGCTACATCTTGCCTGAAGCAAAAATGGAAGTCTTGTGTTAGCAAAAGGTAACAGTTGGACAGGGGGTAAAGACTAGTGTGAAGAGACATATAATAAGTTACTATACTGAATAAATGAATACTGGTGTATTGTAATGATTGCTTTCAGAAAGGATATCACTACAGATGTGTATACCTTAGTAAAGATTGAAAAAGGGTCTTCCTCATGTCCGCTGCTACCCGCTCCCCTACCCTGGAAAGCAGGATGATGTAACCACTAGTCAGCAGGCCCTACACCCAAAGAAAGAGAGTCCATGACAGTATGTTCTACTATACTACACAGAAGTACATGATTCAATCAACAATAATTCAAAATGTTGTCATGTACAAAAACAATTTAGTTTTTTGGCAAACAACATACTTGTAGACCATACAATCCCAGCAACTTCAGAGCAGGTCCCCTCATCTCTCTCATGTAATCTCCAGTATGGTCTCTCATGTAACGTGCCACTATGTTCACCAGATCACCCAGCATCAAAGGAATTTGAATATTCAGGATTGCAGCACCAAAAGCAAGCTGGGAAACAAGTGTGATTGGTTAATTCAACTCAAACATCAGACTGTTCTCTTGGTTCCCATGGAATATATGTTTTTAACATGTCACCTGAGATATTGTAATAATTTCAACAAGCTAGAATAAAGATTTTCTGTGTGTTTGTGTTATATATTTGAGGTTCAGGTTTTATGCTGCCATTGTATATATAATGCATTCAGAAAATATAGAATATATGCAGAATCCTATGTAGACCAATGCCTTGAAAGTTGTGTTAGACCTAATAGTCTAACACATGATTTCAGATTACCTCATTACGTAAGGACCACGGTTCATGCAGATTCTATGACATTTATTCAACATTTAGACTTCAGTTGGGAATAAAAAGTTGTAACCTATTAGAGATAATAATGTAAGAATGACATTCTTAGGTTCTGAATCTGTAGTGGCCTAGTTGTTGAGCAGTGTTAACCCATAAAGTTACCATAAAATAAACCTAAAAGTAACTCACCACAACAGCTCCAAAAAGGCCAAACAGCTGGGGTTTGACAAACTCCCACAAGATATTCCAGTCAAATTCAGGCTCAGTTTCTTTGGCTTGAAACTCTAGTAGAATGTTGTTGTTTACATCAGCTTGACAATATGCTACATTGCCAAGTAAGCGAGCAGAAACAGTAAGAACCAGTGGCCCCAAGATACACTGAAGGCCCCCCCATGGCAATCTTATTTTCCTGCAGGAAGACTGGCGGACTGCTCTTTGAGCCAGTCCCCAGAAATGTCCAGCAACATTTCTAGGCTGTCCCGAGCCTTTGCCTGCATTGAAACTTTGTGTTGTGTACAGCCGTAATCTAAAACAAAAAACAAAGGTTTCAAAGTTTAAATACTTTCTCAAGACTATATTAGACAGTCATCCAGTTTCATTTGAATGTAATGTCAATAATCATCTTGTGCATGTCTGGGAAAACTTTACAACATTTGGTGAGTGTTAACTTGAGTTGTGTGTTGTTGGTGAACTGGAGGTGACATCTAAAATTTGGTTTTTAATTAATACTATATATAGCATTTACAACCCAAAGAATAGCCCACATTTTCTTTTGGTGTTGATGCCAACTGAAGGTAAAGGTGCAATGAGTTCACTGTAGCCCCTGATAGTGGGCAACATGAACTTGACAACTAACATTAACTAAAAAAAAAAGTAAAAGTTACAAAACCCAGTGGCTAGTCAAATACAAAACAACTTCGAAACAGACTTGGACTAAAATCTTTGTCAATTATATTAGCGCAAAGTCTTTAGATATATATACAGAACGCTAGCTAGATAGTTTGACAGCCATCCTTTTAATCTGTTCAGCTGACTACCGCCCCGGCATTAGCCAAATCGCCAGTTGTCCTACCGTGGCTGTGTCCAAAAATCCTGTGTTTTATTCAAACGGTAATAGAGGGGGCGCACCGGTGCAGTGTAGCTTACTCTGTTACAAAGTAAGTGAAACATATTTTAGACGTTTTCACGGAAAAGTAGCACAATTCCAAGAATAGGAGCGCTTAGCTCAGAAGGGTACAAAGTAGAACAACATGCGGGCGGCCATGACACAATCCCAGAATGCATCTCAATCTTTACAGGGAATTGGTACGTTCGACTGGTAGCTGAAGTCCCCGAATTGATTCTGATATAAAATGTTGCCTACTATGTTTGTACTATAATGCAAATGTACTATTATAATAGTATATTTACTGGTTCAACACTAGAAAACGAGAACGACTGGTTGCAACATAAAACACAACCAAGAAGTTGTATTCTGTGGAAATGCTGTGAAATGCAATGAATTGACGACCTTTAAACCTTGCGTCCCATATTTACTGGTGAAAGCTGCACGGTGAACTTAGGGTAAAATAGAGTAAGATCCCCTAATGATAAAAAATAAACAATTGATTTGACTGACATGACTTCACAAGTGAAAGCAGCATGGTGAATTTAGGGGTTAAATAGAGTAAGACCCTCCAATAATCCAAAATAAAAAGAAATCGGGCAAAATGTATTACATCTTAAAGATTTTTTTTAGGTAAATTTGAATAATTATTGATTAATACAATCCAAGTATATGATGAATAAATACATCGTGCTTAGATAGAAACAGGTTGATGAGTAAACTAGTATTATTTAAAAAATTTGATGCTCTGACTCATTTATTATTGATCATTTGTTTCTAGTTGTAATTTAGAAACTGGCTAGCCCAGTTTCCCAACTGCAAATTGTATTTAATTTAACATAATCGATTCCAAAAGAATACGTTATTACAAAGATCAAGTAGATAATATGTATGATGTTGTGCCTTGGTTTGTTTCCGTAATTAGTGGTAATGTTTCGTTTTTCGGCTATCGCCCAGTAAACTCTTATTAACTATTCAAATCATTGTTATTATTGGGCAGAGTCTGTATAATAAAGATAACAGATTAGCAATATCAATAAGATGGCCAAAGATTTACTATCTCAGAATGCGAGCCCTTATTAAGTTACCAATCACCCCTAAAGTACATCTGGATGGTGCTACCACTAGGCTATTTGCCGCCCTAGCTAGCTAGCTAGCGAACGCCTGCATTTTCCCCATGTCACTCCAAGTAAAAGGTGTATTTTACTGGGTAACAAGACGGATATATCAGAGTTTCCTAGTACTAGTCAATGTGAAGTTGGCATAGTGGGGAAAACTACACTCTTCTTACGGAAATGACGTTTAAATGAAGTGACGTCAATGGTGTTTTGTTGACATTTGTTTGTGAATTACAAAACAGTGGAAGCCCACGAATAAACTAGTAGGCTATTAATCCACTGAACGCTAGTTGGGTCATTAGCAGTTGAACCTAAATAGCCAGTTACTAAACAACATGACTATTTGTTAAATAGATAAAACAGTTGCTGTGTATTCTAATAGCTATCTCGACAAATAACGCAAACATCCAGGCCAATTGAAATCAGGATCCAGCATATGGACCGAGGCGAGTGGAACAATACATAGCTAGCCATATTAGCAGTACTGTAACGTTAAGTAAAGAAGAATAAACGACAAGCTAGCTGACTAGCTAGCAAGAAATTACGCAAAGAGGTAAGAACAGATATTTATATGATACAGTTATTTATATGTAATTGCTAACTCTGTGTAATGGCTAGCTGATGTTAATTTACACTGAACAGACAGTACTACAGAGAATAACGCATGTATACCGCTAACGTTTACTGTCGCACTAGTAACAGTTACTACATTAACTAGCTAGTCCCAGACTTTGTTTCCGCTGTTTTACGAATTGTATTAACTATGTATTCACAGTATGTGATGTTAGTCACCTAGTTAACTAGACAACGTTACATGTCATGTCAAACTGACTGTGATGGGTTGTTTACAAGTAACTAACCAAAACAACAGTGACACGGGACAAGTAAATCAAACGATAGACCAAGGCCAACCGTAGTGCTCTTTATCAACATGGAAAGCTACCTAGCAATCTACGTTCAGTCAATGCAGAAATGCATAGAAAAAAACGATCTAGTTAGTTAACGATCTTAAAATCGTTTAGGATTAAACATCAGGCAATTTAAATTGTGATCGACTGTTATATTGTAGCTGGTCTCATCAGATAACCTGAAACACGTCAGGCCTATGCTTACATCACCAGGTGGCAGTGATTATCCCTGTAACATAATCTCAAAAAGTGTAGTATAAAGATTGTCAGAAAGTGCTTCTAAAATCTCAATCACTTGCAAGGATTGTCGAGGTGTCGTCGGCTTGCAAATGTTGTCCGAACCGCGCATGTGCTGGACATATACACAAGGCACTCCTTTTTGAAAAATATTTTCTTTTTGGGGAAGGCTTTAGAGTACACATCTACATCTAGCTGTTGAGTATGGTTCAGTTCTGGAACAAGTATTTTTGTTTAAATCAATCAATCAATAATGAATAAACAAATTTCAGAGTTGACCTGATTTAGGAAATGGTTTGTGGAAAAAAAAAGTTTTTCTTTGATGGGCTGATGATATTCGATGAGTCACCTATAATATAGTATTCTTTTGCTTGCCAGATGATGTGATGAGATCATCTACAATGTAGCATTCTAAAACGAGACACTACGTAGACCGTTTTGATTGGCTGATGCTTTAACTTAAAAGTTTTCTAATGTTCACATGTGTGGGTGGGTGAGTGTGTGTTATGAATTTGCTAATATAGCTTAAGCACATCATTGCACACAATTGCATTTGATAACGGTTTTGATTCATGTCTACCTGTCGCAACCTTAAGATTTGCTTTCAAACAAACTCTTCTGAGCAGGCAGTCTTTTAACAACATGGCAACCCATAAACCAGCCCGAATAAACCGAACATAAGTCGATGCTTGGCCAAACTCTGCACAGAATGGACTGTCTCAGTAAAACTCCTGATTGAGCCTTCATAAATTGCCTAACACTAAACTGCTCCATGAGTAAAGTATGTCCTCTGTAGAAAATGAAATAGAGTATCGGCTATCCTGATGGGCTTTCTGCAAAACCTTAAGACTCTAACGCCCTCCCAAACATGCTGCACATGCAGTGGTTGCCCAGTGGAGGGAACGCCACCTTACTGACCACGCTACTGTGCTTCATATGAGACGCCAATCACCATCACTTCCTAGCAGTCAGACTCTTTGTCAAAGAGGTCAGACAGAGCAAAGGTTTTCTGGCAACCTGTGGCAACATTGCAAAACTGAAGTTATTAAGAATTCACTGGACAACAGAGCACATCCCAGCCCTGAACCAATAATAGTCATGTGGCTAATGGACAGAACTACTTTGATAATAGCGTACCGTTGATGCTTGGTAAAAACCAAAGGAAATGGACCAACCAGATTATTGTACAGAAATGGGTATTTTGGCCTTTTTAAAAAGGTACCAAATGTTTGTACAAACAAGTGAATCAGATGTTGTCAGTTACCAGACCACCCGGCCCCAGGACTCCTGGTCCCTCATACATATCTTCATTGATAGGTGCCTGAATCATAGTGGAGTCTAATGAGCCCCAACATTAATGTGAATGAGAATGCCAATCAATGTGGAATCTCAGCCTTATTCTTCACTGCCAAGTCTGTACTGCAGTCATTTTCAGATTTGGCCAGTCAAGAAAGTTCCACTTTCTGGCCCTAAAAGTCACATTTGTAGCTGTTTTTGAGCTGCTGAATGTTTATTTAAGTTTCAGAATTCAAAATTAAAGAAGTCAATTGAGCAAGTTGTAGCTTTACATGCCCGTGGCATAACAATATGTTTCAGATTAGATATTAAACATTGGATCAAGGCAGTGAAAGTGGGCAGCAAGTTGGACCACTTCAGAAAACAGGCTTGTACCCTACAAGGTACTGAACCAGCCTGTTCTGTCATGCCTGAAGATCATTGGCTATGTTTGCATGCATTTGGTGGGAATATTCAGGAGACTATGACACATTAAGGCCTTCAGATTGCAGACATTTAAACAATCAAGGTACTGCTTCGTGCGAGTAGTTATGTGCATCCTGGCTTTGTGGCAGAAAAGGTGCTGTTGGTTTTTCTTGTATGTTCAAGCAGATAACAACCATTGATTAACACATCCTGTTTTAATGGATGCTGAATTTTTTGAATGAACGAAAACATTTGTGCTGTGTTTGTGTTCCTAACTGGCCTGTAGGAGGAGCGGCTGGGGAGAATGTGAAGCACAATGGCCAACTTCGAAGCCTACCAAGAGTATCAGCGGATTGAGGACTTTGAGGAGGACTCCCCGCCTGGAGAGGAGGACCTGTTAGTCCATGTGCCAGAAGGCCTCAAAGGTACTATACTGGTTATATTACCTATTTTGTCCTATATAGGCTACTTGTCTTCGATACAACATTTTTATCAAGATGACCTCTTGATCCAGATAACTTGTTGCAAAAGCTTCAGTCGCTTGGCATGCTTTATCACAAATCTATGGGTCACCAAAATGCATGTTTTGGCTTTCAATTATTCCCTAATGGGTGGAGGGTTTACCTTAGTCACTCTGTCATTAGTGCCCCAAGTCCTCAAGTCTCAGGGCGAAGGTGGGCTGTGATTCAAGATAATAATATATTTGCTTTGCATTACAAGATTAGAGGAGTGCTTTTGGCAGTAATCTGGTAGTCTATTCAGGGGTAAACATCATGGACAATGTTGAACTGTTGACATTGATTAAATATTAGGTAATTAGGCTGAGTGCATCTCCTACTACAATTATATAGTGACCCGGTAGTTCTGTGCTGGAAGAAAATTCATTTCATTTTCACAATTGCCACGCCTCTCACCCCTGTAAAGAAAGAGAACACTTGATCCACCATAGGCATTTAAGCCTGTCATTGTTTTTGTTAGAATAAAATTCCACAATATAATTCCACAAGACAGATAGTTTGGCCTCACCTATTCGCCTTATTAAAACCATGTTTCCACCTTCTTGTTTGCAGTTGTTATGGTTTGTTGAAACAGAAATGTGTTTGGCATAATAAGGGGGCTCCGTGAACATTCTCTCCATCCTAACAGCTTGGATGTCATTAGTTATAGAGAGACTGCTATGGTTCCCTGTTCCTGCAAGTGGGGGTGGGTAGTTTGAACTCAAGTGCCATCAACCTAACATACATGACACCAGCATTAAAACACATTTTAAAGGATTATTTTTTTGAGATATTTAATATTAATCTGTGGACAGGATTTTTAATTGTCTGGTGACTTGGTTTATTTCTTTTTAAATAAACTGCCGCTTCTGTTTTGTTGAACAAACGTAATGTTTTCTTATCTTAACAAATTGTCCAACACTATTTTGCAGACTCATGGCACCATATCAAGAATCTGGACAACTTCTTCACCAGAATATCCTTTAAAACATGTTTTTATTTGTGATAAAGTATAGTCTATACTATTGCTAATTTGTTTGGTAAGAAGCTTTCTTTTATATATAATGCATGTATAATCTGTGTTTTTTTTCTCTTTAGGGAATGTCTTAGGTCTACATAAAACAAATTTATGGTAGTTATTTGACTTAACATCAGTTCGTTCATAGGGTTAACAAGTTACTTCATAGGGTTTATAGGTTATAAAACAAAATTCATCAGTTTCCTTAACTTGAATTTCCACATCTATCAGTTCCATCAAAAGAATGGCTTTGCCTGTATGATGTTATCAGAGTTCTTTGAACTTTTGTAAGTAGTCTATATCCATTTATCTACAATCCTTAATTGAAGATCCTTTTTATCAAATCATGTCTAACACCAACATTTCAAACCTATTGCAGTCAATTCCTGTTTGTGGTCACATTCACAACGTTCCTCTTCAACTGTGTGGAGTATGATATCCTGTTTGCTAATCGGGCAGTAAACCACACAGGACCTGGCCAGAACCCCCTAGACCGGAACAAGGTATCTCTTCCTGATGCCATCCTACCAACTCAGCAGTGCACTAAGAGGTATGTCAATCAGGTTTGGATTGGAGATGGTGGGTGAACTATATGTATATATATATTTAGAAGCAGTTATCTATAAAATGTAGTTTAAGTATTAATAAATGTCCTTATAGCAAATATGTTTTAGTAAATTTTAAATCGAAAAATTTAAAGTGCTGATCTGAAATCATGGATGGACAGTATTTTGTTAATTTTCCTGCAGAAAATAATCTGAATGTTTCACTGCATGTTGGGTGGTTTGCTGATGGCTAATGTGTGCTTACTGGATTTTGTCAAAAGGGATTTTATTTTATGACACATTCATAGAGTTACAATGTGGAAAACAGAGCAATGGCCCGCTTTCATATTGCCCGTGGGTCAGAGAGCTCTTTATTATGGGGGATGTTGTGTCTTCTTATTCCTGTGACCTAATAAGTGGACTCAAATGTAAGATATTTGGAGTGTTGTCAGCTCTTATGGGTAATTGTGTTCAAGAGATTGATGGAGGGCTTCTGTTTTAGGGAAATTTGATCCTGAGTTATTTTAGTCCATGAACTAGGCCAGGTTAAACCTTAGTTTGTTAGTGTTAGTTTGTCCCCCTAACTACATTTGAACATCTTATTTCAAAATACTAAATCAGGTGTCTTTTTATATTGCAGTACAAAAAAAAACTAAATTATTCAGTTAACCGGAACGCTGTGAGTGCTTATAGACCTACATGGCCTTGGAATAAAACTTTTGTAAACACTAGGCCAGTTGCATCACTGCCAGCTTGTTGTGGACGACCAGTTCCTCCAACAGTTTATTTGTGTATCTGTGCAGTGTGTTCACAGTAGTCCTGGGGGAAACAGCGATGTAATGGAGAGCCCCTACTAATGATAACACTCACTGAGGGCCAACCCACTCAGCAGCTAGCACCCTAAGGTCTGGCAGACCGCCTGTGCACCACATGACCCCACCCCGCTCTGCTCCTCCACCCAGACCGCTTCATCGCCAGACCCAGTCTCTTTCCCTTATGGATAAACATGCTGGCTTGTCTTCAGCAATATCATTCATCTTCGTCAGCAAGGAAACACAAGTCTGGGTTTGGGGTTGATACTTCATCCCTTCCTTTAAATCATGAGCGAATGTGTGGAACAGAATGACACCTTTGCTAGGAATTCTAAACCAGGAACAGCTTGTCCCAATACTGACTTGGTGTGTTCCCTTTCAGTCGGTCCTGTTGTAAGACACTGGAATGTATTTCTGAAAGCATTAGCTTTTATTGAGCTTTCCATTGTAAGGAAGTGTTGTAATAAGATCAGATGTTGTTACTCAAATGGTTTCATTAGTTTTTATTGAGCTGTCCATTGTAAGGAAGTGTTGTAATAATATCATATGTTGTTACTCAAATGGTTACATTAGCTTTAGATGAGCTGTCCATTGTTACTCAAATGGTTACATTAGCTTTAATTGAGCTGTCCATTGTAAGGAAGTGTTGTAATAATATCAGATGTTGTTACTCAAATGGTTTCATTAGTTTTTATTGAGCTGTCCATTGTAAGGAAGTGTTGTAATAATATCATATGTTGTTACTCAAATGGTTACATTAGCTTTAATTGAACTGTCCATTGTAAGGAAGTGTTGTAATAATATCCGGTGTTGTTACTCAAATGGTTACATTAGCTTTAATGACAGAAGAGACATTCTTGCTACAGCCGACCATATCCTTTGCATGTCGCAGAGACTGTTAGTGCCTGGCAAGAGCTTGTTGGAGATCTTTGGTTCATTCTGTTACAGGTACCGGAGAGGTACTGGTTGGTGCTAGCTAGACAAAATAAAGGCCTAGATATTATGTTTAGCTGTCAGTTAAACAACTGAAAATGACAAATCTGAGGAGGCACAAAGAAAAGACACAAGGATGTAAAGACATTTTTATGCTGATTCCCCCATTTCGAAGTCCATTGTGGACGAGAAGTAAAGGGACCTCCCCAAATAAATGTTATGTTTCAATGATGTCTTTCTAATTCTTCATGCCTGTTTGGCATGGCTAGAATTTCTAAAGAAGTTCTAAAGAGCAAACAGGCCCGGCCACTAGACTTCACAAAAAGCACGCAGCTGTGTCTTTGTACAGTATACAGTAGGTACTAGGTTGCACACAGACGCTGGTTTAAAAAGAAGGTTACGATGGAGTTTTGTCTCTGCTAGTGACACAATGTTAAATCACTTCCAAACATCTATGCCAATAACAGCAAGTTATCAAATTCCCCCTCCCAGACAGTCGAAGCCAAAGTCTCACTTTGTTCTTTGATAAAAAGCTATTTTTAAACACTTTTTGACTGTTTTGATTAAGAAGTATTTTATTTCTACAGACAAACTGCTTGATATTCAGATTCTTTCTTAAATGCCAATTTAACCTTTTTAGGATGTATTTCTTATTTCCATGTCATCTCTTCTTTTTCTTTGTAGGATCCAGGAGAACAGTTGGATCATCTTTCTGCTTATTATGGCAGCCATTTTCTGGGTCTACCGAATGATCAAGGTGTTCTGTAACATCCTCAGTTACTGGGAGATCCGACAATTCTACATGAAAGCACTAAAGATCAGAATGGTAAGGAAGGCCTGGTCTCCACACAAAACAGTCTCAAGGAAGTTTGTCATTTTAGCCATGTAATCAACGTTCTTATCCCGAGTGACTTACAATAAGTGCATTCCTCTTAAGGTATCTTGGAAAATCAACATCTGACAATCATAATCATTTCACTTTCCCTTCATCAAAGCCAAAATCAGTGTCAGAGAAACCACATTTTTATCTTATTTTTCCCCGTTCTGGTGGTTCAAGTGGGGAGCCCAGCCAACAGCGTATTGCAAAAGTCCAGACGGAAAATGTTTTAGAAACTGTGTTAGCATTTTCTGAATACCTTTGAACTAAGCCCCTTCCTTTTCCAGGAAGAGCTGTGTAACTTCACCTGGCAGGAGGTGCAGGACCGTCTGATCAGCCTGCAGCGGGAGCAGCAGATGTGCATCCACAAGAAGGAGCTGACTGAGTTGGACATCTACCACCGCATCCTGCGCTTCAAGAACTACATGGTTGCCATGGTCAATAAGTCTCTGTTACCTGTACAGCTACAGCTCCCCCTGCTGGGCAACCTGGTGTTCCTCACCCAGGGCCTCAAGTACAACTTTGAGCTGATTCTCTTCTGGGGTCCGGGTTCGCTGTTCCAGAACAAATGGAACCTGCATCCCAAATATAAACGTGCCGGGAACCGCCTGGAGCTGGCACAGCGTCTGAGCCGGGTCATCCTCCTTATGGGCCTGGCCAACCTGATACTCTGCCCTTTCATTCTAGTATGGCAGGTGCTCTATGCCTTCTTTAGCTACACTGAAATCATCAGGAGGGAGCCCGGGAGTCTGGGAGCACGCCGCTGGTCGCTGTACGGGCGCCTCTACCTGCGGCACTTCAACGAGCTGGACCACGAGCTGCATGGCAGGCTGGGCCGTGGCTACAAGCCCACCTCCAAGTACATGAACTCCTTCACCTCCCCGCTGCTGACCGTGTTGGCCAAGAACGTGGCCTTCTTCTCCGGCTCCGTGCTGGCTGTGCTCATTGCGCTGACCGTGTACGACGAGGATGTCTTGACGGTGCAGCACATCCTGACCGCCATCACCGTGCTGGGAGTTGTAATCACCATTACCAGGTAGGACATGAGTATAGCATGACATCCATCACCGTGCTGGGAGTTGTAATCACCATTACCAGGTAGGACATGGGTATAGCATGACATCCATCACCGTGCTGGGAGTTGTAATCACCATTACCAGGTAGGACATGGGTATAGCATGACATCCATCACCGTGCTGGGAGTTGTAATCACCATTACCAGGTAGGACATGGGTATAGCATGA
>JACXGK010012715.1:0-13951 GCA_016801125.1 Novumbra hubbsi | reverse complement strand
CTCCCTGACCCCCAACCCTTCCTCCCTGACCCCCAACCCTTGCTCCCTGACCCCCAACCCTTGCTCCCTGACCCCCAACCCTTGCTCCCTGACCCCCAACCCTTCTACCTCTGCAGAAGAAACGGAGTAAAATGAAGGTGGTGGACACCGTGAAGTGCCCTGCTCTCTGCGCCCCTCCTCTTGCGAACGGAGCCCCTGTTTGTAACGGTGGCGCCCCCCGAGCCCCCTCAGGCCCCGGGGCCCCCACCAGGCCCCCTGGCTTCAGGGACCCCTCCTCCGACGGGAGCTCAGACGGCTCCACACAGCTGGAGGAGCCCTCCTTCTGTGGCCTTGCCGCTGCCTCCTGCACGCGCCTCTGTGACGCCCCGCCCCTGCCCGGCAAGGCAGGGAGGCGCTCGTTGAGGCGGGGCAGCTCCAAGCCCGGGTTGGTGGTGGTGGATCTCCTTCAGGCTCCTCAGAGAGACAGGGGCACTGCCACGCCCACCGTCCCCTTCCTGAAGCACCTTGTGGGGAGGGAGGAGCGGTCAGCGGGGACACTGGGAGTAACGGCACTCTGAGGTCTCGTTTGACCTCCGCTGAACACCCGTCTGCTCCTCCTGCACACAGACTCTGGAACACTTTGCTCCTCAAAGGAGGGCCGGGGGGGTGTCCCTGTTTACACGGGAGGCTTTAGGCACAGTACCTCTTCCATCTCTCGATCGGTATGTTTTCTTCTCTCCATGTTCTGTCTTTTATTGCTCTGGAGTATGAATGAACAATTGTACTTTGCTACTGTCCAACACAAGGTAAATGAGTGGTAACATAACAATAGCACTTGAAAATAAAACCCCATGTCAGTGGAACGATGCTAAAGTGAATATCATTCCATGTGAGGAAGTGTGATTTTTATTTTAGTTCATTTGATGTGGATTTTACTGAGTGACCTCTCTCTTGGCCTTAGGATAGTGCTACTACACACTGATAATAGAAACAGCATTGTCGTCCTGTATCAACATTGCCTGTCGTTGTCTGACATTTCAGTACATGTCACATTCTTGTTTAAGACAAACTAGATCTGTGGGTTGTGCTGGTTTATATTGAATATAGCTAGTAGCAACCATTATTTGTACCTGTTGATTTTAGAATAAAAAAAGTCCCATTATTAAGCCCTGTGACACTGGTGGAACAAATGACACAAGCAAGCTTTCATATACTGTAAAACATTTGTTGAAAAGCATAAACATCTAATTATATTTTAGGCGATATTTGCTTGAAATATCTACAATAGTCTGCCAATGGAACAATATGCCTGGCTTGTATAGCATAAAAGTACTCAATATTGCATATTTTTTTTAACAAGGCAGTATTATTTAATCAAACTAGAAAGAAAATCCCTTAATATAAGTATGGTTAAATGTTTAACCTGAAAACAAGAAAAGAAAAATATGTTCATTCAAAAAACATGATTTTCTAATGAACTGTTAATGAATCCATCATCTCAGTTTTTGCATCAGATTAGATGCTATTTGGTGGGGGAAAAAACTGTTCAACTCCCAATGTTTGAACAATGGCTGCTGTTGTAGGTAAAGTGAGATCAGAAAAGAAGCCCATTGCTGGGTCAGTGCAAGTCTCCCAACTGGAACCCACACCATCATAAACGTCAATACAGATTCAAGTGCTTAACATCCAGGCTGCCTGGTTTTGAATCCCATAACGTGCCCTAGCCAAGGTTAGTCAGCAACCTGGGTCATAATGGTCCCTGCTTTCTCTAGTCCAATGTCCAGGAAGCTCTTGTGTTGCAACTGAAAAAACAAATGTAAACGGGTCTAATATGGCATGTTTGTTATGGAACTGATGCCGTGCCAGCCAACGTGAATACAGGTCTGCTGTCCTAAAGCTTAGTACATATAAGTATTAAGCCATTTTCCATGTGTTTGTTTTATAGTTAAGCTCTCATGGGCAGATTTTTGTGGACAGATTAAACAGAGTGTCTGTCAAAGCCCAGAATTTCAGCATCAAAGGTTTGGGATTTTTGGTATGGGCAAAAAAAGTGCATAAACTAAGACACTGATTTTAACCTGTGTATGAATAACAAATGGTTTGTACTAGGAGGGAAGGTGCTTCTGCAAAAGCAAACAGTGAGGCCTTTGTGGATTTATTACAGCAATGCTTAGATCAACATGGCAGTGTTTCCATTGGGTAACTCACCCATGAGAGCATTACATTATAGAATGAATCCTTACCTATGTTAACCTAGACAGATAACTGATCATGTTAAACTGATGTCCTAATTTAAAACTTGCATGTGTATGTGGTCTTTTAACCAAAAGTTGTCATTTTTAACCCCATATGTGTGTAGTTATATTCAGTAGAGAAGCATTGTCCACAGACCTGACGGCTCTGAAACTGTATTGCAGTGGGTCAAGGGTGGCATCAGTGATTACTTTATGGTGAGGCAGGACTAGCCGTTCAAACCAAGGTAAGTGCTATAGATCTGTAGATGTTTTTTTAATTATGATTTGAGAACAGACCAGAGCTGGTCACTGCTTCAGTATGTCTGGAGAGACACTGCCTTCTTCCGTGTGTCTGGAGAGACCCTGCTTTCTTATGTGTGTCTGGAGAGTCTCTACCTTCTTCAGTGTGTCTGGAGAGACCCTGCCTTCTTCCGTGTGTCTGGAGAGACCCTGCCTTCGTCCGTGTGTCTGGAGAGACCCTGCTTTCTTCCGTGTGTCAGGAGAGACCCTGCTTTCTTCTGTGTGGCTGGAGAGATCCTGCCTTTTTCAGTGTGTCTGGAGAGGCCCTACCTTCCTCAGTGTGTCTGGAGAGGCCCTACCTTCTTCAGTGTGTCTGGAGAGGCCCTACCTTCCTCAGTGTGTCTGGAGAGGCCCTACCTTCTTCAATGTGTCTGGAGAGGCCCTACCTTCTTCAGTGTGGCTGGAGAGACCCTGCTGAAAGGTAAGTGCAGTCCCTTTTAAAATGTAAATAAACGTGTAGGTGAGGGCAAACAAACTGCTGGTTTTAACCAACTCCACCTGTGTTTTGATGACCTAGCCAGACTAAATAATCATGCAAAACTTGAACACCAATGTTCAAAAAGGAACAGGCATCTTTGATGTTGCAGAGGGCCACAGAGAAATATTTGAGACGTCTGTAGACAGTTAAATAGGATGCATGCACTCAGTAGACACAAAATATTAGACACAGGGCTGAGGCCCTACAAGCACAAAGTGTGCCAAATGTCCTTCAACCAGGAGTGTTACTTCAAATCCCACACACCATCTCCAACACTCAGCAGGACGAGAAGCTTTAATCATAACATTTGTCTTAAGAACAACTCTTGACGCCATCATAGTCCAGGCTCTCGACTGCCAGAGGGGAAAACACAGGGACATTCAGAACCCAAAAGTCCAACATAAAATTTGTCTATACACATAGGTATTCCAAAAGGATGCTTGGAAGTGTATTAGTTCAAAGTCTAGCCCTAGCTGCCCTGACAAAAACAAACAGCCTTTTGTAGCCCAAACTATATTTTGGAATATAGATGGTTATATATCATTGTAGTGTCAGGCGCATAACAGACATTACAACATATTTTGTTATTGTGTGTTCGCTAGTGAACAGCAGGATATTGTAATTTGTCATGCTCTTCTCTGCCAAACCCCACCTCCCCTCTGACAAACTTTTAAATGATTTTGGTTACTCGGAGGACAGGGGGCAGATTTTGGCAAGCACTTTTTCCTGCCTGCCGGAAATTGTCCCCCCTTCCCCACCTTAAGACAGTCTTCCGCCTCTGGGTTCCCCATCCTTTGTGTAATGCTACATTAAGACCAGCAGGGGGCACTGTAGCCTTGGGATTACCGGGATGTGAATAAGATGTAGTTTGGGATCAGGTTACTGTTTTGTTAATTCAGCCATTGGTTTTCATCCAGAATATATTTTTAGCAGTGTAGAAGGAGAAAATGGTATGGTCAATTATCAGGAAAATGGAGAAGATGGCTAAAGGTATCTTCCATCTCTCATCTACTCAGTGAAACATACTCTATGCTGGATATTATAGAGACGTTTTAGGAACCACATTGAAGTCAGACTTTTGATATGACTGTGAAACCTGTGTTATTGTTTTAAAATTTGTATTCTGAGCATATGGGTTTTTTCCTTGGTGACAAACCTTGGTACAACTTACTTACTGTATAAATGTATGTAATTATGTTTAAAGGGCACAACGTGCAGTACATGCATTTTTTGTGTTTGCCAGGCTCTCTGCAGGAGTTGAGCTGCCTACATTTTTACAAATCACTGTTGGTGGAGCCATTGTTGTTTACATGTTTGTCTGATACTAATTCAACTGACATTTCCAAAATGCCAAAGGCCTCATCAATCACCTCCTGTGTTGTGACTTCCAATGTGTGTGTTCTACAGTATCTATGGATGCCACTGCCTGGATGTTGATGGGCAGCCTGGACCAACATGGATTCATTAAGTACTGCTGCTGGGGATGTTTTTTATGTTAAAAATGGGATTAATTCTGTCTCCGTTATTTTTAGTTCCTTCCTTTCCCCCTCTTTCTCTCCCCCCATTCGCTCTCCCTCTCTTCCTGCCCTCCCTTTCTGTATTTCTCTCGGGACGGACCCAGCTAGAGTAATGGTTCATGTCAGAAATTAGGTTAAAACCGCTTTATTCCTCTGACCCGGTTGGGTAGCAGAAGCGTTTCACAGATAAGCGTCTCAGATGGTCTTTTTTTCTTCATTCTGAACTATGGTCCACAAAATGTCTCTTTGCCTCTCTCTATCTTCCACTGCCTCTTTCTCATTCTCTGCCTCTCTATCACTCCTGCCTCTTTCTCATTCTCTGCCTCTCCATCTCTCACTGCCTCTTTCTCATTCTCTGCCTCTCTATCTCTCACTGCCTCTTCTTCATTCTCTGCCCCTCTCTCTCTACATCTCTCTCTGCCTCTCTCTCTCTGCCTCTCTCTCTCTACATCTCTTTGCCCCTCTCTCTATACATCTCTCTCTGCCTCTCTCTCTATACATCTCTCTTTGCCCCTCTCTCTCTACATCTCTCTCTGCCTCTCTCTCTCTACATCTCTCTCTGCCTCTCTCTCTCTACATCTCTTTGCCCCTCTCTCTATACATCTCTCTCTGCCCCTCTCTCTCTACATCTCTCTCTGCATCTCTCTCTCTACATCTCTCTCTCAAAGATTATCTCCAAATGCACTGCCACAAGACTGCAATCCTCTTTACTCTGGGGTCCTGTTTTCATCTGAGGTCTACAACTAGCTACTCTCAGCATTTGATGACATTTAACTTCAATTACCTCCCCTTAAAACCCTTTCTGTGGCTCGTTGCATCTGTTGTTCAAATGTAAACGTGTTATTAATAAGAGTGAAACCCAACGAAGGCCAGCGGCACTATCCCAATACTAGAACCTTCCTCTCAGTGTTGATGGCCTCCGTGGCTGTTGTTTCCTGTGTGGATCTGGGGAGTATTTGTTTTGGTGTGGGAGGGTGAGTGTGTTGGCTGGAGTTGGCGTTTTCAAATGCCAGTGTCAGGTCTCATTAGCTGAGAATGCTGAGCCGTCCTTTAAGGGGTTAAATGCTCATCTTGAGCCTTGAGGCGCTAACCCGCTTGTCTTTCTTTCTATCTCTCTCTTTTCTTCCACCCTTCTATCAGTTTCTCTCCTCCCTATTTCTCCCATCACTCCACCCCTTTCTGATCTCCTTTCCTTCTTTCTCTTTTATTTTCCTCTCTATGCCGCTTCTCCTTTGACGTTATCTTAACATTCTTCTCTGTCCATTTTCCTCTCCTCTCCCCTTCTCTAACTCTCCTACATCACTCTTCTTTTCTGCCCACTCTCTCTACTCCCCCTTTTTGTCTTCTTCCCCCCCCCCCCCTCCGTCCTCTCTCTGGGTCTGTGAGTGGTGAAGAAAGGAGAATCACCCTCAGCGAGGCCTCATGTGATTGGAGGAGAACAGTCCTTTGGGTGTTGGGCTTTCTTTGATTTGTGGTGGAAATTCTTTGATGTTACGCGGATACCATTTGAGACCGCTGAATAAAATGCGGATTTGCAATTTATGTTCCAGATCCCCCTCCCCCCCCATCCCTTCCCTAACCGTCTTTTGACTGTGTTATTGCTACGTTTATTTAAATTCTCCAAATCACATCAAATCAAATCACAGTCGTATTTGCCACTGAAACCAATTTTACAGTTCACGTTTCACAGTGCAATGCACATTTGATCTCGTTCCTCAGGATAAGGGAAATGCATCCCAAACTATCATAGTCTGATTCATATGTCAGTTTATATTCCTATTCATGCCTCGGCAACAATAGCCTTCTGATGGAGGCAGTTCAGAGGTCCACCTAACCACAGTGCCATAAGACAGCGGCAGCCAATTGAAGTGAATGGAGCCTCTGGCCCTCATAAGTCCTTCGGCGTCTCCGTGGATGTATGATAACGCCAGGCGTGTAGAATGGACCAGCCATTGACATGGCAAAGGCTGACGTGCCGCGTTTGATAAGTCCTGAGCAGCATATCTACTGTGCATAGGAAGAAGTGCCCTCTATTTTCCGGGGAGCTTCTTGGCTCAATATTTCATGGCTTTGTTTCCTTTGTGAGTCATTTAATGTGTGCTCCGGTCTGTGTGTGTGTGTGTGATCACGCTCACTCATATACACACAAGCCTGAGATGTGAGGAGCCACATTGAATACTCACACACAGTGGCATAATCGTACCTTATAGTGATGTTGACATGGACAAAACTGTCTCATATATTGGGCTGTGAATTCCGCTCGCTAGCAAATTCCCTGGTTGTAAAGGCCATCTGAATTGAAAAATTCCTGAAATCAAGAACATTTAACCAGAACCCTAAAACCAGGATTCTCTGGAAATGTTCCTGTCAAAATGACTAGGCGTTTGTCGCTACACACACACACACACACACACACACAAAATACAAGGTGAAATTGTTGCCCAAGTGCACAGCACACACATGGTTAAGACACGTTAACGTATCACATCACACACACTCCAGGCATGAGTCATCGTTAACACACACACACGCTCCTCCTCCGAGACATTTAACCTTTAGGTATCAGACAGTGGAGCCATCTCTATGGCGATATACTGATGCTCGGTGATGATAGAAGGGAGCCCTCCTAACAAACTAACTTACTGCATGATTGTTTTTTTTTATACAAATATACACACATTTACAATGTGTATTTTGGATCAATTTGATGTTCTTTGAAAGACAGCAAATGTGGCTTTACTTGTAGAAACAAGGACATTTCTGAGTGACCCAAATTTTTCAACGGTAGTGTATATAACACCTTGTTGAACATGGAATTTGTAAAACACACACACACAGTGAATGTCTCCAGAGTCTTGTGCCAGGATTGAGGGACACTGACTGCCCCCCCCACTTCATTAGTGACTGACTTGACCCCACTCTGACTGTCAGTCTGGTCACCCCCAGGTACCTTCAGATAAAGAGGTGATGACGAGGTTGGGGACAGTAGCGGTGGTTTGCCCCTGTGTCCGTGTGTGTGTGTGTGTGTGTGTGTGTGTGTGCGCCAGCCAGCCTCAGAATCCTCATCACGCTTGCCCTGACCTCTGTCACCTTCCCCCGGGGACTCGCCAGTCAGCCAGGTGAGAAAAGCATGCAACAGGAATATTAAGGACTTGGGTCTATTTGTGTGCCTGAGCGTGCTCTCCCTGGAGCAAGGTTGTGTGGGTACGATGGATTCATTCCCCATGTGCTGTGTTTCCAACCAAGACCTTTCACACCGAGGACCTGGGTCTGTGTGTTGTATAATCCGCGCTGCCCGCGACCTCCTGTTCACTGGACGGGACAGAATTCCGGGGGAACTATCAACCGTGTACTTAGACTGTCAAGTTCTTGTTAAGGTAACTCTCTGGGACTGGACCGTCTCTCTGGACTCCTGAGGGGGGCTGGATGCCTGGAAGCCACATGACACGCCGGTTCAGGACGTGGAGGTTGAACGGCACCTTCCAGGTTGAATTCTTTGCGTTCTGAAACCCAAATTTCTTTTAATCGGAAAGTTGATGACGTCTTCTGTTTCCGCCACATAAAAACCTGGAACACCACCACAGATTTCAAAGAGTGCATGTTTTTTTGCCATGATCCCCTACTGTGACTTGTGTTCCGCCCTTAGAGTGAATCACATAACAGTTTGATTACAGGAATAATGGGCACACAGTCAATTAACCAACTTGACAGAGAGAGGGAGTCACGTTCAGGAGCATCTTAGAGTCTAAAAATACCTTAATTGATATGTATCTAGAGTAAATCAAATAGCACTCCATGTCCCAGCGAGCTTCTCGTCCTTTACTAATTAAGGTTCCTTCTCTGTTTTGTTTTTGGCGCATGGAGGTTTTAAAAGGATATACATGTACTTTCACGTGCTCTCTCTCTCTCTCCCCCCTCTCTCTCTCTCTCTCTCTCTCCCCCCTCCCTCTCTCTCTGCGTCTCATGTCTGAAATAGTTGTTGACGTCACTTAGGCCCTCAACTGATGCCTAGTCAAATGAAACGTGATGATTTGGTTGGAGGCTACGTTGGCACATTTAAAGGTGACAAGACATATAAAAAAATGTATCCCCAACACAGTCCTTCTGGACAGTCTGTGAGAAGGTCAGGTTCTGAAGTGAGGTGATAATGTAGTTTTTTCTTTCATCAACAGAGACCATCTGAAGTTGTTATAAAAATGTTTTCTTATTATTGAGGTAATTAAGGTAGGAAGAGATTTTCTTATTTAAAACCTCCACAATCTGAAAGGACCTTTCGATCTGAAGTTTGCACCATTGCAGGACCTCAGGAATACAGGTTGAGTTAAGATCATCATCAGTTAGCTACTCAACATCCTCCCCAAGGTAAAGATGGCTGAAACATGCATCCATTAATAAACTGAATGCTTTATCTGACACTCCGTGATCCACATGAATACGTTGATAGGTTTACAGTGCTAGACAAGCTGGTAGAAGCAAGTATTCTTGCTTCACCACTTTATAAAGTAGCAAGAAAAGTGACTGAAATAGTAAAAAACATTCAGGTGCTCTTCTGCTTGTACCGTTGCAGTACATTATAAAGGGTTACCAATGCAAGCTCAGATAGGCAGTGTCATTGGCATATCACATTGAAGTTCCTCTAGTCTACATATAACCAGACCTTGATTCAAATACTATTTGATATGATTGCAAATGCTTTATCTGTGGTTGACTGCTCTGGTCACCTAATGAAACATTTGAAAGGCTTCAACACTGCTAACCCCACCCATCTAACGCTACAGCCAATGAACGGCAAATAATGAAGTATTCCAAATTGGGTTTAAACCCAGCTCAGCACGAAGCCATCATGCCACGAGGCAAAAAGCAGTCTTTTAGGTTTGCGTTTCTGACTGACATCCTCCTTTAGTACAATCATTCTTGCAGTGTTGCCCTGCCTCAGTAGTATCCACTCGAGAGCCCTAACATCATTAAGCCATTAAACTTTCAATTCCAGTGGTATTCCACCCTTCTGCTCTCAGATTAGTAGTTCAGTGCGTTTCTGTGTCAGTTCACTGAGTTGAAATTAATTTCTCCACTAATTTAGTAATTGCACGTGAAAGCCTTTTTATCTGTGTTGAATAAGCCTGTGTACCAGACTCCGACACTCTACTACTATACTCCAGGCAGGTTAGACATTTCAAAATGTATTAAAAAATTTACACTTCTGCCGCATACATCTATTGACTCTGTTTGCAGTGAGAGGCGAAGTACAGTCGAGCAAAATATCATAATGAACTGATTTATTTGAATGGTTTTGTGTCATTAAATCAAGACCCTGTCTTGTGTGATTAAGGTGGCTTCCACCAAGAGGAACCAGTCTGCGTTTGGACACGACCTCACACATTCTAAACGGACTGGACGACTACACTTCATCTGACCAACACCACCTCCCAAATCCCCTAGCTGTGGCTGAAGGTTGGTGCGGAAGCTGCCGTCTGCTCTATCCATTATGGCTAAGCCGCTTCCACTAGTCTGATACACATGAGCTACTCCATTCTAGCCCAGCTATAGCTCCCTGTGTGTTTCAAGCCGGTGCTTATTTCAGTGGGTGGTGTCGGCATTGGAGCGGGGGGGGGGTTACGGTGCGGGAGTTACGAGGAAGAGGGCCGTAATGTAATGTGTTGATCATGTAGAGTGGAGACAGATGACTCTGTCCCCAAGTCTCCTCCTCACTCTCCCTCCTTTTCTCTCTCTCTGTCACTCTTTCTCTCACCTCACACTCTGTCTGAGCTCTGAGGGTGGAGGAAAGTGTCCCCAGTTGTAAATCGTAATTTCTCCCGTCCTGCTAAAACAGGGACTCCATTCCTTGTGTATTAGGCCGAATGGCTGTGTGAATCTGTGTCTGTGTGTTTCCGAGTGTGTGTGTCTGTGTTTATGTGAAGGTTTTACTATCCTGGTAAGGACGAAATATCCCTGCGAGTGCAGTATAAAAAGGAATATTTTATCTCACGTGGACACAGTGCACCAGTCCTAGTGAGATTTTGGCTTTAAAATTAGGGTATAAATTACAGTTGGGTTAGATTAGGGTTAGAATCAGGATTTTTTATGTGAATAATAATTATGTGAATAATAAAACAAATGTATAACGCGTGGGTGTTTGTAACGGAACGCCTTAGAAATTCTGGACAACGTGAGACTGTCATGAGGCAGACGCGAGACAAACAGGAGACAGACGCGAGACAGCCGCGAGACAGCCGCGAGACAGCCGCGAGGCAGCTGGATGCTCTCCTTTTAGTGGCCTCGACCTCTCTGACATAGTGGGCGACGGCTGCCTGCTAGTGAGGGCCTGGTCATAATTCAGACACATTACTGCCCAGCATAACATAGCCTGATTTAATGGGTTCTGTTCAGCCCGGCTGAGACAACATGGCCCGGTGTAGCCGGATCCCATATCCCGACTGTCCCTTGGCGGCGTCCCTCCCTCAGCGCCTCAGGGCCATCGTCTGTAGTTCTGCTGCTCGGGCATCATGCGGACGCATTGCTAACAACCTGCTCTCACTCATCGGCTTAATGTCCTATGAAACATCTTCAGCTCTCTGTCCACAGCCGTTTGTCTCCATTATCTTCCGAGGCTTGTAGTAATCGTCTGGAGTCCTGGAGTAATCCCCAGCTGCCGTGGTGTCTCTAAGCCGAGGTGGCATTACCGCAGAATGAATCCAGGTGTTGTGTTTCTTTCTGTTAATACCGGCCCGTGGTACTGTTCTGTCCCCAGACATAACATCATTCTGGGAAGCAACACGCAACTGTTAATCCCATCAGGGTCTGTTGTAGAGCTGGAATGAAGACACACGTAGGTGATGGTATTGTTCCTCTATGGGCAGCACTGGTTGTCTGATGTGTTCACTGCTGTGCTATCCGGAATGATGGAGACTCGAGAATTGATGGTTGCACACAAGTACAACCGTGGCCAAAAGTTTTGAGAATGACCCAAATAGCAATGTTTACAAAGTCTGCTGCCTCAGTGTTCATTGTGGCAATTTGCATATACTCCAGAATGTTACGAGGAGTCGTCAGATGAATTGCAATTAATTGCAAAGTCCCTCTTCGCCATGAAAATGTAATTCATTTCAAAAAAACATTCCCACTGCATTTCAGCCCTGCCACAAAATGACCAGCTACTGTATGCCATTTGCACATCCATACACTGCGCTTCATTTATAGGCCCAAACATTGGAGCATCTGTACACTGACACACTGCCCTGCACAACATTTCTGCACTGCTCTTTTTTGCACTTCTGGTTGGATGCTAACTGCATTTCGTTGTACTGTACTTGTACTGTTCAATGACAATAAACTTGAATCTAATTAAAAAAAAAATCTAACCTAACATCATGTCAGTGATTTCATTCGTTAACACAGGTGAGAGTGTTGACGAGGACAAGGCTGGAGATCGCCCTGTCATTCTGATTAAGTTAGAATAACAGACTGGAAGCTTTAAACGGAGGGATGAGCTTTAAATCATTGTTCTTCCTCTTTTAACTGTGGTTACCTGCAACACATGCAGTCATCTGCTTGAAGGATTGCACATAAATCTATCATTTCATAAGATCATCAAGAACTTCAAGGAGAGAGGTTCAATTGTTGTTCAATTGGCTTCAGGGTACCTAAGAAAGTCTAGCAATCGCCAGGACCGCCTCCTAAAGTCAGCTGCAGGATCGGGGCTCCGCCAGTGCAGAGCTTCAGGAGTGGCAGCAGGCAGGTGTGAGTGCATCTGCACGCACAGTGAGGCAAAGAGGATGGCCTGGTGTCAAGGGCAGCAAAGAAGCCACTTCTCTCCAGAAATAACACCAGGGACAGACTGATATTATGCAAAAGGGCCAGGGTTTGGACTGCGGAGGACTGGGGTGAAGTCATTTTAGTAAAGTCAATCCTCAAGAGGCGGGTGGACAAACAAAAACACACAAATTCTGACAAAATCCAAGCATTGGTTCTGCAAGAACGGGCTGTCATCAGTCAGGATGTGGCCCAGAAGTTAATTGACAGCATGCCAGGGCAAAATGCAGAGGTTTTGAAAAAGATGGGTCAACACTGCAAATATTGACTTTTTGCATAAACCTAATGTAATGGTCAATAAAAGCCTTTGACACTTGCTTGTAATTATACTTCAGTAAACCATGGTAACATCTGACAAAAAGATCTCTAAACACTAAGGCAGCAGACTTTATGAAAATAAATATTTGTGTCGTTCTCAAAACATTTGGCCACGGCTGTACAGTTGCTATCGTTGTAAGGACCTAAACAATTACCATACAAAAATCTTATTTTCGGTAACACCTAAAACTCCAACCCTGTTTCCAAAAATGTTGGGACGCCGTATAAAATGCAAATAAAACCTCACTGCAATGATGGGTAAATCACTTATCCCTATTTTCAATTTCAAATGCTGTACTCTAGTGTTTAGCCTGCTCTAGTTTATGAATGCTGGACTCTACTGTTTACCCTGCTCTAGTTTATAAATGCTGGACTATAGTGTTTTCCCTGCTCTAGTTTATAAATGCTGGACTATAGTGTTTTCCCTGCTCTAGTTTATAAATGCTGGACGCTAGTGTTTACCCTGCTCTGGTTTATGAATGCTGGACTCTAGTGTTTACCCTGCTCTGGTTTATGAATGCTGGACTCTAGTGTTTACCCTGCTCTAGTTTATGAATGCTGGACTCTACTGTTTACCCTGCTCTAGTTTCTAAATGCTGGACTCTAGTGTTTACCCTTCTCTAGTTTATGAATTCTGCCTCACAACACATTAGTAAGCTAATTGGAATATCTCTCCTTTGGTTGTATACAGGGTGCCAGTTATTGTGGCTCCAAGATATGGACTGACATTTAAGGGATGTGACAACTTGCATTTATTTTGTTCCAGGTCATGCAATGTCCCTAGTTTACAATAATACACAGTATGTGTTTAACAAAATGCACTGATTTTTAAACAGAAAAGTGTGTGTTTTGAACACTCCAAATGTTCTAAAATGTAAATAAATGGTAATTAACTAACAAACATAATGAGATTAATCAGGGTTAATTATTTTAATTGTTTGACAGCACTTTTATATATTTTTGTGTTCTTGTTATGTCACTTTTAAAAGTGTGTTTTTTTTATTAGTACAAATCCACCCTCCAAATGGGTGATGCACCATGTGACTCCCTGGTGGAAAATGAATAGTTCTCTGAGCCGGCTGTATATGATCACATCCCCAAACTGGCTGTATATGATCACATCCCCAAACTGGCTGTGTATGACCACATCCCCCAACTGGCTGTATATGATCACATCCCCAAACTGGCTGTATATGATCACATCCCCAAACTGGCTGTATATGATCACGTCCCCAAACTGGCTGTATATGATCACGTCCCCAACTGGCTGTATATGATCACATCCCCAAACTGGCTGTATATGATCACATCCCCAA
>JACXGK010012714.1:0-13973 GCA_016801125.1 Novumbra hubbsi | reverse complement strand
AATTCTACACACAATACCCCATAATGATAACGTTAATTTTTTTTTTGTGACATTTTTGCAGATCTATAAAAAATATACATAAGTATTCATAGTCTTTGCCATGACACTCAAAATTGAGCTTAGACGCATCCTGTTTCCACTGATTTTCTCTGACCGAGCTCCAGCGTTGCTCAGAGAAGAGAGGAAAAACATTAGGAAGTACAACAATCTCTGCAGCAATCCAACAATGAGGCCTGTATGGTAGTGTAGGTTTTTATTTTTATTGATTTGCAAAAAATGTCAAATGTTTTTTCACATTGTAATGGGGTATTGTGTGTAGCATTTTAAGGATTTTATTGATTTTGGAATATGGCTGTAACATAACAAAATGTGGAAAAAGTGAAGCGCTGTGAATACTTTCCGAATGCACTGTATAAATATCCCTGGGATCAGGGATATCAAAGTATAGGTTAATTTTCACACTGTATTGTTGTCACAATAAGTAAATCTTGCAAGTAAGTAAACTCTTTAGATTAAAATGGAGAATTAAAATTGACACAAACACACCCACCTGATTTTCAACTCCCACTAGGGGAAAAGTGTAACATGTTTATGAACTGTTGTTAGTCTCTCTGGATAAGAATCTGCCAAAATACTTACAAGTAAAATTTGTATGAATAAAGCACATTGTCCACATGGAACCCATGTAGCCCGGAACAGGTCCCAAGTAGCACTATTTGGCAAAAACAAAATACACTATATGGACTAAATTGTGTGTGTAAGGACTGGAGTGGCAGAAGCGAGGACGGGACCTAAGTGCACGATGTAGATTGAGTTATGAAGGCCGGTAGGGCAGGAATGGCATGATGTTGGGAGGACGGAGGACATGCGCCACCAACAGATCCGCGGTCTCCCTAGCTGAAGGCAGTTTTGGGAAGGGCCACGAAGTGTGCCCTCCGATCTACGATGGTGAGGATGGCGGTCATGCCGTCGGATGGAGGGAGACCGGTAACGAAGTCCATAGAGACGTGCGACCAGGGTCGGCTAGGCACCGGCAGGGGATGCAGGAGACCCGCGAGCGCGCGCGTCGAGGTCTTATTGCGCGCGCACACCGTGCAAGCAGCGACGTACTCTCGGGCATCCTTGGCCATGTTAGGCCACCAGAAATGGCTACGCATGAAGGAGAGAGTGCGGCTGACGCCCGGGTGGCAGGTGAGACGGGAGGTGTGAGCCCATGTGAGTACCTCAGTGCGCACCGCATCAGGAACAAACAGCCGGTCACGTGGACCATTTCCCGGGTCTGGCTGTAGTCGTTGTGCGCGCCTGATGGACGTCTCAATCGCCCACGTAAGTCCCGCCCGAATGCAAGAAGGCGGCAGTATGGTTGCAGGGACGTCGTCGGTTTCCTCCTTGGCGTGAAGGCGAGAGAGGGTGTCAGGTTTCACATTACGGGAGGTCTGTACGTGAGGTGAAAATTAAAACGGCCGAAGAAGAGAGCCCAACGTGCCTGTCTCGAATTTAGCCGTTTAGCGGAATGCAGGTACGACAGGTTTTTGTGGTCCGTCCACACTATGAATGGAACTTCGGCACCCTCCAACCAGTGTCGCCACTCCTCCAACGCCAGTTTGACGGCAAGGAGCTCCTTATTGCCGACATCGTAATTTCTCTCCGTGGACGACAGTTTCTTGGAGAAAAACGTGCACAGATGGAGCTTTTGGTCTTCTGACGTGCGCTGCGACAGAACGGCTCCAACGCCTGTGTCTGACGCGTCTACCTCTACTACGAATTGGAGTTGGGGGCTCGGTTGGACGAGAATAGGAGAGGAAGTGAAACGTCTCCTTAGGTCCCTGAATGCCGTGTCCGCCTTCTCCGTCCAGTGGTAAGGTGTCTTCACTGACGTAAGCGCAGTGAGCGGTGCGGCGACCGTGCTGTAATCCCTGATGAATCGGCGATAGAAATTAGAAAAGCCGAGGAATCGCTGTAGCTGTTTTCGGTCGCCGGGTGTCGGACATTCCGTAACTGCCGTCACCTTCGCTGGGTCCATCTCCACACGCCCCGGAGAGAGGACATGACCCAAAAAGGATACCGTGGTGGTGTGGAACACACTCTTCTCCAACTTGACGAAGAGGCGATTTTGGAGTAGGCGCGCCAGGACGCGGCGGACATGTTCCATGTGTTCCTGTAGTGAGGACGAGAAGATGTCGTTGAGATAGACGACAACCCACCTATTGAGCATGTCCCTGAGGACGTCGTTAACGAAGGCCTGGAAGATGGCCGGGGCGTTGGACAGACCGAAAGGGACCACTAGATACTCGAAGTGACCCAACGGCGTGTTGAACGCTGTTTTCCACTCGTCGCCTTCCTTTATACGCACCAGATGGTAGGCGTTACGTAGGTCCAATTTTGTGAATATGGACGCCTCCCTGAGTGGAGTGAAGGTAACACTTAGAAGGGGCAAAGGATACTTGTTGCGAGTGGAGATGGCGTTCAGAGCACGGTAGTCGATGCACGGGCGCAATGATCCGTCCTTCTTCCCAACAAAAAAGACACCCGCGCCCACCGGGGAGGAGGATGGACGGATAAGTCCTGAAGACAATGAATCGCGAATGTAACGCTCCATAGTCTTCGTCTCCGGTGTCGAAAGGTTGTATAGACGACCACTGGGCAAGGTTGCCCCCGGAAGCAGGTCTATTGCTAGGTCGTAAGGCCGATGTGGGGGAAGAGATAAAGCGTCTTCCTTACTGAACACTGCAGCCAGGTCGTGATAGACCTTGGGCACGGCTGACAGATCCGTCTTCGGCACGGACACCGCTGAAACGGCAGCCGCTGGCATGTCCGCCGAGCCGAGGCAGCACTGAAAACATTGAGGACCCCAGGAGCTGATTACACCCAAAACCCAGTCTACCTGCGGGTTATGGAGCCGCAACCATGGCCGACCAAGAATTAGCGGCGACATAGGGCTGTCGATAAGAAAGAAGGATATGTCTTCCCGGTGGTTTCCGGCAAGGACCAACTGGAGCGGGGTGGTTTGGAGCGCAATGGAGGCAATCTTTTGGCCACACAATCCTCTGACCGTGACAGGAGGGGTGACGGGGGAACAAGCAATCTCCATTCGTTCGACAAGCCCTCTGTCGATGAAGTTGCCATCCGCACCGGAGTCGAGGAGGAGGCGTACCGGTAATGATGTAGTAGCCCAATGGAGGGTAGCCTCGAGGCTCTCCGTAGAGGAGGAGGATGTCTGTGCATTGCCCGTCCATATCTCCTCCTTTATGGCCAGGCGGTCGCGTTTCCTTGCAACGACGGGCACAACCGAATAGCATGTCCCTTCCTACCGCAGTATAGACACGCTCCTTCGGCCAAACGGCGCTCCCTCTCTGCTCTGGAGAGGCGTGTGCGCCCTAGCTGCATGGGCACAGCGTCGCTGTCAGGGTCGGAGGGATGCCCCGCTTCAGTAACAGCGGCAGGGTGCCTGAGCTCGGCCAGTGGCGCGGACGCGCGGCATGGGGTTCCGTTCGCGTCGCCGTTCACGCAGTCGATTGTCCACTCGCTGAGTAAGGGCGGTTAGCTGGTCCAGGGTCTCCGGTTCCTCTCCGGAAGCGAGTTCGTCCTTGAGGTTGTCCAAGAGTCCGTTCAGGAACGCACCTTGGAGAGCGACGTTGTTCCAACCACTCTCCGCAGCAAGGATTCGGAAATCGACGGCGTACTCCGTCGCACTGTGTGAGCCCTGACGCAGCGCAAGGAGACGTCGACCCACATCATTGCCTACCTCCTGTTGACAAAATACTTTTTGGAGCTCCTCGGTAAATACTGCATAGGAGGAGCAGAGGGGGCTGTCTGATACCCAGACGGCCGAGGCCCAGGCGAGAGCTTTGCCAGAAAGAGCGCTGATGAGGTAGGCGATCTTTGACCTCTCCGTAGGATAGGAACAGGGCTGTTGCTCGAAAAGCAAAAAGCATTGTAAAAGAAAAGGACGAACCCGGCCAGATTCGCCTGCAAAACGCTCAGGCGGAGCAACATGCGGTTCACGCTGGGCAGGTGAAAGGGGAAGCGGAGACAGGTGAGTACCACCGCTAGCGTCGGGTTGACGTAGGGCGTCTGCAGGCGTTTGTTGCCGTTCGCTCCGAAGGGTGACCACCAACTCGGTCAGAGTCTCTGATAGATGTTGTAACAGATCCTCATGTCGTTGGATGGCGGCTCCTTGTTGGTGTAATGCGTGGTGAATGGGATCGGCTGGGTCCATGATGGCCAGTACAATCTGTAAGGACTGGAGTGGCAGAAGCGAGGACGGGACCCAAGTGCACGATGTAGATTGAGTTATGAAGGCCGGTAGGGCAGGAATGGCAGGATGTTGGGAGGGCTCGGATATAACGAGCTGGGAGTTAAATAATTCGGATGTCAAAACTACTGAGCTGCGTAATGCAGGAGCCGTAACTTGTAGACGTGAGTACTACGTTGTTTGTACTGGCAGTGAGCCGGCGGAACTGGGGTGCTTATGTAGGGCACTGATAGGAGTGATGGGGAACAGGTGTGTGTAGTTGATGTAGGTGATTAGTGACTGGTGCGTGCAGGTGCACCACATGGCCACCAGAGGGCGCGCTGGGACCGGAGACAGAGTCAGGGCGGAACCCTGACAGTGTGAAGACCCGACTATCACATCTGTATGAGAGCTTGTTGGACATTCCATTCAAAAACCGTGGGCATCATATAGAGTCCCCACATTTCTGCAGCTCTAAAAGCTGCCACACTTTTTCACAAGAAAAATATGTTTCAAAAGATGTTGTATTGTCTATGGAAATGTGCCCATTCAACCAAAACAGCATTTGTGAGGTCACTGATACTGGACCAAAACATCAGTGAACTAATGGGCCTAGTCTAAACCCTAAAACACAGCCCCAGACCATTATCCATCTTCCTTCATACATTATAGTGGGCACTATGCAATTTGATAGACATCTGCTTTTGTGAGGTTTGATTTGTATGCTTTGTTTTTTTAACTGTGCAGTTTAAAGTGCTTCTAATATGCTTAATGTTAGTTTCATCTTTTTAGGCCTAGTCATGTAGAGCACTCTGACTTGCCCTAGTGTATGAAAGTGCCATAGAAATAAAGTTGCCAAAGACATTGTTGGCTTGTTTAAAGATAGATATAGCTGTTTTAGACAACTGCACTCCTGCATGTTCTGCAGAGTATCTTAAGTATTTTTTTATTTTCAAGTATATATGTTTATTGTCTGTGGTGACAACTGTAGGAATTTATGAAAAGTATATGATTTTAGTTTGACACAATATTTGATAGTGCTGACTAAATAGTGTATGTGATGCCTGTTACTGATGGGCCTCACTCCTGCTGTAAATGCCTCTTAATGGGGGTTGACTCTGTCCACTGTCATTGGATCTGTGGGTCAACCTATGCACCATGGGTTGAAACATGCCATTAAGGGTTATCCATGGGATTGTTAGATTCTCATTCACAACCAAATGAAAAGCCAATCAAGTCAGGGGATATTTATGTCTTTATTGGCATGAGTCCAAGATGTTGACCTTCCATAGTTCTTACTTGTTCTTCTGTTTATCTCCAAGGCAATATGTTCAAACACAACCTTTTGTCAGAATGCATAGGAGGAGGTCAAAGGTAGCAGGCAATCAGTATACCAAGACCATCCCACAACAGATCCCAGGTGGCCTGCTCCTGGTCATAACAACCCCCTTAAGCGACATGGACAACCCCTTAAAGGACCACATCCTGTCCATTGTTCTTTATTGTAATCATAAATTGTGTCAAACTTAAACCATTTACCCTCCATATTCCAACAGGTCCCCCTTTACACATGTAACAAATGATCATTACATGTTGATAAAACGAGCAAAAAAAAGAGTACAGTCAAATCCCTAACAAACTGAAAAGGTCCAAACACTTCCGTTAAAAACAAAGAGAAATGATAACAATGATTATCTGGCCGATGAGGCTTTATTGTTCCTTAACTAAAATTTAAATATGACACAATAGACACGTGTCTTCCTGACACATAACACTGTATGCCGTTGCAGTGACAGTGACCATTGTGATTGATCTTTACCATACATTTATAGTCTCATCAGAAGCAAAAAATGTCGGTCACATTTCTGATTAGATATCATGCATCAATTTCTCACATATTTTGGAAATGAATAAAAAATCTTCAACGACTTATTGGTTAGATTCAATAAACATCAGTGACAAGATTGTCTCTACAAAGGCAGCCCAATCCTGTACCATCCTGTATGTTTTCTCTCCAGTTGTGACTAATTTAGATGTTCATCGAGTCAATTATTTAAACCAGGTGTGTTAATTTAGTGTTTGATTTGGTCATGATGCCAGGAAGCAGTGCAGAGGTAAAAAAAAAAACACAAGATGCAAACGCAACACCAACAATGACGGACCAAGATACACTGGGGCAGTAGAAACTTAAATAGGGACCAAACAAGGGTTAACACTACCTAGGTAAAGTCAATGAACCAACCAGGTAGAACATAGTAACAGAGAACCTAGTACAGAAATGCATAGAATGTAGAAATATAACAAAAGGCATGGCGTAGGCTGTGACAAACCTCCACAGTGCCTACGAAAAACTCCCTTGGTGCCAAATTTTAGGAAGAAACCTAGAGAGGAACCAGGCTCAGATGGGTGACCAGACCTTTTTTCGCTGTGCTCAGTGATGTAAGAGTAAAAGTACTAATTAATACATCAGCATGGGCTATCTAGAGTCTATAAAGCATAATCTAGGTCGGAACCATGACCAAATGGGCAGGACCAGGACAGCAAAGCGGCAGGTGGAATCATCAGGTATTGCCTTGATCTACAACACAAACTGAAGGGCTCAGGTCAAGGTATTTTGGGCCTGACACTCCAGAGGTTTTGGCCATGACCTCATGTCCTCCATTGTTGAAACGGAACAGGAGACACAGAAACATTAGAGAGTGCATTCCTTAGATATTTACAAGGAGCTAAAATGGAGAAGCCACTCTACACCCTTGGCACAATAATATAGCAGCATAAACCTTGTGTCTGAGACAGGTAGTGACACCATGGCCGTATCCAAGGGGGGCCCTGAACAGGGCCCAACAGGCAAGAAATCAATCCACCCACATTGTCAAACATCAACCAAAGGCACCTCGACCAACTGCAACCACACGGGAGGGGGACCGAGAATAGCCAGCAGAGTTCACTCTAATTGCTCAAGTTGTTGCTGCGTCAATGGAGAGACAACAGGAAGCCAGTGACTTCGCCCTCAAATGGCATTGGCCAGAGCCCAGCCCCCCAACCACTAATAAAACAAAGCATATATATCTGGGAATGCAAACCTTAGATAGAGTACACTAATGCTTAGTTGATATGAAAATGTAATATTAAACTTTTTATTGAATAGTATCGATTTTCTCATGCAGTCAACCAGTGTAATCTTTGCAGTTGTGTCAGGGTTTCGCCCTGACCCAATCCTACACGGCCCAGCGCACCATCTGGTGGCCGTAACGTGTTAATGCACCTCAGTCATTAAGCACCAACCGCTCACAACTGTCTCCCATCTCCCTCATCAGTGCCCTATATAAGCACCCCAGTTTCGCTCGCCCATTGCCAGTTCAAACACAGTGCTACGTCAGGTAACCCCTACGTCTCTCTAGTTTTTTGGCTTGTGCGTATTTTGCAGTTGGTTTTGGCATTCCAGCCTGTTTTCTATATAGCGATAGATATAAAACTACGTTTGTTCAGCTCATTTTGCCTGAGCATTTTCATCGCTCGTTACATCCGAGCTCATTCCCGTCAGCATCGCCGGTCTCCATTCAACCCATATCATCCATACTTAGCTCCTTCACGTCAAGCGTTTGGGTCCCTATCATCTCTCCGTTCATCCGAACCCTTACAGATTGAACTGGCCACCATGGACCTAGCCGACCCCATTCACCATGCCCTTCACGCACAGGGCGCCGCCATACAACGACATGAGAACCTACTACAAAACCTGTCGGACCCTCTCACCGAGCTAGTAGTGACTCTACGGAGCGAACGACAGCAGGAAAGAGCGGACGCCCTTAGGCAGACTGACACGACCGGTCCTAACCACCCGTCTTCTTCTTCCACCCCGCCAGTCCATCGGGAACCACATGTCGCTCCTCCTGAGCGCTTTACGGGTGAGCCAGGTCGGGTTCGTCCGTTCCTATTGCAATGTTCGCTACTGTTTGAACAACAACCACTCACCTACCCTTCGGACAGGGCGAGGATAGCGTACTTGGTCAGCGCTCTCTCCGGCAGGGCCCTTGCTTGGGCCTCTGCTATTTGGTTGTCAGAGAGCCCACTCTGTTCCTCCTACGGGCGGTTCACCGAGGAGTTATTGAAAGTCTTTTCCCAACAAGAGGGGGAAAAGGAGGCAGGACGGCAGCTCCTTAAGCTCCGTCAAGGGACGCATAGGTGTAGCGGACTATTCTATTGATTTCCGGATCCTTGCAGCTGAGAGTGGCTGGAATAACGCCGCCTTACAGGGTGCGTTCCTGAACGGCCTCTTGGAGACCCTGAAAGACGACCTCGCCTCCAGAGAGGAGCCGGAAACCCTGGACCAATTGATAGCGCTGGCCCAGCGAGTCGATTATCGGATCCGCGAACGACGGCGCGAACGGACTCCCGCACACCATCCCCGCGCATCTGCGCCACTGTCTCAGACCAGACACCTACCCACAGACCCTGAGGTGAGACATCCACGAGACCCTGAGTCTGAACTGGAGCCCATGCAGCTGGGACGGACACGCCTCTCCAGGGCCGAAAGAGCACGTTGCATGGCCGATGGGGCGTGCCTGTACTGCGGACAGAAGGGGCATTCCCTTTCATCTTGTCCAACGTTACAGGGAAACGTCACTGCCCGGCCGTAAAGGAGGAGTTATGGACGGGCAAGGCGCAAACCTCCTCCTCCCCTACAGAAGATCTAGAGGCTACCATCCACTGGGCCACGACCACCCTACCCGTACGCGTCCTCATCGACTCCGGCGCGGACGGCAATTTTATGGACAAGGGACTTGTCGAGCAGAATGACATTGCCTGTTCTCCCGTTGCGCCTCCCGTGACGGTTCGGGGACTAAGTGGCCAAACAATTGCCTCCGTAGTTCTCCAAATCATCCCTCTCCAACTGGTCCTCGCGGGAAATCACCGGCAGAAAGTATCCTTCTTTATTATCGACAGCCCCATGTCCCCTGTGATCCTCGGTCGTCTATGGTTACGTCTCCATAATCCACGAGTGGATTGGGTTTCGGGCACAATCAGTTCCTGGGGCTCTCAGTGCTACCAGCACTGCCTTGGTTCAGCGGACACCCCAGCACCGCATGTTTCCTTGGCACCCGTGCCCCCTTCTGATTTATCGGCCGTTCCCGGAGACTATCACGACCTAGCTGCCGTGTTTAGTATGGAAGACGCCTTAACTCTTCCCCCACATCGTCCATATGACCTGGTTATAGACCTGCTTCCGGGCGCATCCCTGCCCAGCGGCCGCCTATATAATTTGTCGAAACCGGAGACGGAAACCATGGAGCGGTATATCCGCGATTCGCTTTCTTCTGGAATCATCCGTCCCTCCTCCTCCCCTGTCGGTGCAGGGTTCTTTTTTGTCGGGAAAAAAGACGGGTCACTACGTCCCTGCATAGACTACCGAGTCTCAATGCCATTTCAACTCGTAACAAGTACCCCTTACCACTTCTCAGCTCTACTTTCACTCCACTCAGGGAGGCATCCATTTTCACTAAACTAGACCTGCGCAACGCATACCATCTGGCGCACGTTAAGGAGGGCGATGAATGGAAGACGGCGTTCAACACCCCTTTGGGTCATTTTGAATACCTGGTGGTTCCTTTTGGTCTATCGAATCCCCCTGCCGTCTTCCAAGCCTTGGTCAACGAGGACAAGTTAAATAGATTAATTGTTGTCTATCTGGATGACATCTTGATTTTCTCCTCCTCTCTGCTTGAGCACATCACTCACGTCCGGCGCGTCCTGGAGCGACTGCTCCATAATCGCTTATTCGTGAAACTGGAGAAGAGCGACTTTCACGTCTCCACCGTCTCATTCTTGGGTCATGTCCTCTCCCCGGGACGCGTGGAAATGGACCCAGCAAAAGTGACGGCGGTTACTGAGTGGCCAACCCCAGGTGACCGCAAACAGCTGCAGCGCTTCCTCGGCTTTGCCAAAATTTACCGTTGGTTCATACGGAATTACAGTCAGGTGGCCGCACCACTCACGGCCCTAACGTCAGTAAAGACGACATACTGCTGGACCGAGGAGGCCGAGAACGCTTTCCAAGAGCTGAAGAGAAGATTCACTTCCTCTCCCGTTCTCGTGCAACCCGATCCGACACTCCAATTTATCGTTGAGGTCGATGCGTCGGATACAGGCGTGTGAGCTGTGTTATCGCAACGCACACCAGGGGACCAACAACTCCATCCATGCGCCTATTTCTCTAAGAAACTGTCCCCCACGGAAAAGAATTACGACGTCGGGAATAAAGAGCTCCTGGCAGTTAAACTCACATTAGAGGAATGGCGTCATTGGCTAGAGGGTGCGGACCACCCGTTCATTGTCTGGACGGACCACAATAATTTATCGTATCTACACTCCGCCAAACGACTAAACCCGAGACAGGCACGTTGGGCACTGTTCTTTGGACGTTTCCGATTTCAACTTACTTACCGCCCCGGATCCAGGTACACAAAACCTGACGCACTCTCCAGGATGCACACCCACCCCGGATGATACTGACGAGGTGCCAGCTTCCATACTTCCCCCTTTCTGTCTCCGTGCGGGCCTCACCTAGGACATAGAAAAGACCATTAGGCGCGCACAACAGCAGCAACCGGACCCAGGTACTGGACCTCGCAATCGACTGTTCGTTCCCGACGCAGTTCGTATGTTGCCTGTTCGTGTTGCCTGTTCGTGTTGCCTGTCCTCCGGGCGTGAATCGCACTCTGTCTTTCCTTCAACGTCATTTTTGGTGGCCAACCATGGCCAAGGACGCCGGGGAGTACGTTACCGCTTGTACTGAGTGCGCACGCAACAAGACATCCACGCGCGCACCTGCCGGTCTCCTACACCCCCTGCCGGTGCCAAGTATGACCACCGTCCTCTCCATCGTAGACCGCTTTTCGAAGATGGCACATTTCGTGTCCTTGACCAAACTCCCGTCCGCGAAAGAGACTGCTGACCTCCTCGTTTCTCATGTCCTTCGCCCACACGGTATACCCCACGATGCGGTGTCGGACCGCGGTCCCCAGTTCGTCTCGCACATTTGGAAGGCTTTTTGCCAGGGCCTGGGGGCAAGTGTTAGTCTATCCTCCGGATATCACCCCCAATCAAATGGTCAAACTGAGCAAGGGCATTGAAGATGAAACGTGGCTGGGTCTTTCAGCATGACAATGATCCCAAACACACCGCCCGGGCAACAAAGGAGTGAGTAAGAAGGAGTAAGAAGCATTTCAGGGTCCTGGAGTGGCCTAGCCTTTCTCCAGATCTCAACCCCATAGAGAATCTTTGGAGGGAGTTGAAAGTCCGTGTTGCCCAGCAACAGCCCCAAAACATCACTGCTCTAGAGGAGATCTGCATGGAGGAATGGGCCAAAATACCAGCAACAGTGTGTGACAACCTTGTGAAGACTTACAGAAAACGTTTGACCTCTGTCATTGCCAACAAAGGGTATACAGCAAAGTATTGAGAAACTTTTGTTATTGACCAAATATGTATTTTCCACCATAATTTTCAATTAAATTCATTAAAAATCCTACAGTGTGATTTTCTGGATTTTCTTTTTTCCTCATTCCTGTCATAGTTGAAGTGTACATATGATGAAAATTACAAGCCTCTCATCTTTTTCAGTGGGAGAACTTGCACAATTGGTGGCTCACTAAATACTTTTTGGCCCCACTGTAGATAGCAGACAACGCATAGATTAAGTGAAAATAAATTATTTGGCTTTTCATTGGATATTAACTAAAAGTCGTACCTTTTTTCTCGATGTTCTATGCAGATGTCCAACCAGCACAGAACCGGTCTATACCACATTCGGTGAGATCAAAGTATAGGTTAATGTTCACACAATAAGTAAGTCTTGCAGTATGTTCCTTTCTAACTCTTTATATTTCTATTTAGATCAAAATGGAGAATTAACATCAACACAAACACATGCACCTGATTTTCAACTCCTACTATGGGAAAATTGTAACATCTGGAGTTTGCCAAAAGGCACCTGAAGGACTCTCAGCCCATGGGAAACAAAAATCTCTGTTCTGATAAAACAAAGATTGAACTCTTTGGCGTGAATGCCAAGCGCCATGTCTGGAGGAAACCAGGCACCGCTCATCACCTGGCCAAAACCATCCCTACAGTGAAGCATGGTTGTGGCAGCGTCATGTTGATAGGATGTTTTTCAGCGGCAGGAACTTGGAGATTAGTCGGGAAATATTAATGCAGCAATGTACTGAGACATCGTTGATGGAAACCTGCTCCAGAGCGTTATGAAAATCAGACTGGGGCAAAGGTTCACCTTCCAACAGAACAACGACCCTAAGCACACAGCCAAGATAACAAAGGAGTGGCTTTGGGACAACTCTGTGAGTGTCCTTCAGTGGCCCAGCCAGAGTTCAGACTTGAACCAATCTGAAAATGCTGTTCACCGACGCTCCAACCTGATGGAGCTTGACATGTCCTGCAAAGAAGAATTGGAGACCACTGCACAAAAATAGGCGTGCCAAGCATGTAGCATCATACTCAAAATGACTTAAGGTTTTGATTGCTGCAGAAAGTGCTTCAATCAAGTATTAAGCACCGACTTTGCATACATATCTACATGTTTATATTTTTGTTCTTAATCTTTGCAAATCTATATAAGATCTGAAACTAACTATATTTCTATCATTATGGGGTGTTGGATTTTTAGGAAAAATATTTATTGAATCCATTTTGGAATGCTGTAACATCACAAAATGTGTGTAAAAACCTTCCAGATGTGCTTTATACAGCCTTGGCCAAAGGTTTTGAGAATGACACAAGTATTGGTTTACACAAAGTTTGCTGCTGTGTTAAGAAATAAATTACCCTGACGACTTTGTCCAAATAGAAATTATCAACGTATTTATTAACCGGAGTATCATATCCCTATCGAACGTGCACGGCTCTTGTTTCGGCTGGGAACAGCTGGGAAAAAAGAGAGCGCTTTGTTTAGATACATTCAAATGTATAGGTTCTCCTTAAGGGAGCCCTATTGGTCAAACCTTCTTGTACGTCTTCACGTTGCGTGGTGTGCGTAGTGTTCTGATTGGCTGAACTGAGTCTCTGATTGTTGGACTTCTTCCTGTTGGGAGTTGGTGTTCTCGAACCTGGATGCGTCTTTCTGTAGTCTCGTGGTCTTTCTTGTACACCCTATGCGCTTCCTGTTATTCGTTCGCTCTCTGCTTTATTACCCCACATATCATTACTTGTTTTGTTCATGCTTTAAACAGTATCATTTGGCTGTTAATAATGCATTCATGATATGGCTATACACTCTTAAGGCACAAGCATACAATTGTACGATTGTACAATTATAGCTTATTATGACACATTGATACATCATTTCAAAACACACAGAATGAAAGTATTTTTCCTTACAGCTGCAGTGTTTTTAGATATTTTTGTCAGATGTCAGAATAACAAGCGTGTCGCAGGCTATTATTGACAATTTCGTTTAAGTACATGCAAAGAGTCAATATTTGCAGTGTTGACCCATCTTCTTCAAGACTTCTGCAAAACGTTGCGGGATCAATCAATCAATCAAATTTATTTATACAGCCCTTTTTACAACAGCAGTTGTCACAAAGTGCTTTTACAAAAACACCCAGCCTAAAACCCCAGTGAGCACGCAACAACAGGATTGAAGCACGGTGGCTAGGAAAAACTCCCTACGGGGCCGGAGTGTAGGAAGAAACCTAGAGAGGCACCAGGCTCAAAGGGGTGG
>JACXGK010012713.1:0-13953 GCA_016801125.1 Novumbra hubbsi | reverse complement strand
TGTGTGTGTGTGTGTGTGCACTTATGAACACATTAAGCACACGCACAGTGATTTTTAAATAGAGATGTCAGCTATGGGAGTAATGGGTAGACTTCCTTTCATGCACGGATTCTGAACTCTGATTCTCAGGAACTGGAGGGCTGCTGGTTTTCATTCAAGCCTTCAAATCAGGGACTGAATGAGACCTAGGATGCCAATTAATTACCAGGTGGCATAGAAAACCAGCAGCCGTCCTGGACCCCAGGCTCAGAGTTTAGACCCCCGCATCAGGTCAGTCTATCCATCATTCCAAGCACACGTTCACCTCTCTTTTCCACAGAACAACATGTCTGCTCTCTACTGCACAAAACAACTCAAGGTTCATTATAGTTCAGCAATAACAAAGGAGACAGCCGCTGCTTTGTTTTAGGCTGTTTCACAAAACTAGGTAAACAAATAAATACAAGGATACAGGATTTTACGGTGGGACTACGTCCCTGTTTTGTGGGTGTAGTGGGAAGGCTCCTTTTACATCTACATTGCTATTTGCATTCTGCTCACAGCCCAGGAAGCCACTCCCATCGTCTGAGAGAGAAGGGATACGCATGGAACACAACCCACTCAGGACCCCAGGCACAGAGCACACAGACAACGCCCAGGGCAGCCCAGGGTGGAAGGGGCAGAATTCGGATCTCATCGCTAATTAACCGAGCCTTTAGGATTCTGTTTGAGAAAAAAGCAATAAAACAACAACAAAGAAAACGCTGGCTTCTTTGTTGTCTTACGTGTGTTACTCCAGTGTGGTCATTAAAGAGAGCAGGTGTTTAATGAGGGGAGTTACCATGGTGATGCGATGAAAGAGGTCATATCAATATAATAATAAGCATCACAATTACAGATTAGTTGTACAAAAGGCTACCAGGTGAAAAACAAGCTTTTCGTACCATATGAGGAAAAGCAGCACTTTAATGCTGGCAGCTTTATAGTGCTCTGGTGGAGTCAGGAAGTAAGAACCAGGAAGCTGTACGAGTTGAACCAAAAATCCAACTTCCGATTTCAACTCACCATTGGTTGAGAGAGGTAAAAACCGCTGTCAGTCATGATGTCTTCCAGGAGCTCTTGGTCTGTTTAGAAAAGAGACAATAATTCAGTTCAGTAACATACTGTACAAAGAGGGAGAAGCAGTGTGCGACAAATGGGATTGAAGGAAGGAGAATATTTCCATAATGTTTAGATAAAGCTTCCTGATAGGGCCTGCTGTATCTCAGCTATATCTCAGTCATTTCTATTTTTAATGAACTCCACAGGCCAGACCACCCAAGCCCAGACTGGATCATTTGGAACACGCCTGATAGTGTCACGAAGACTGACACACCCAGCCCAGTGAACTAAATGACTAGCCTGAGACTGCACATTCGGGGATGAGGGAGATGGGGAGAGTTCCTGGGGGCAGCGGGAGTAATCTAGCCATCACTTATAATGATCATTCAATTAGATGGGGACTTTCAAACCACAACTAAATAGTCATTTGGTTTTGAATCAGAGAATCATTTTTGTTCATTTATAGCAATCACTATGCTATGTCCAAAAAAAAAAACCTGCAACAATTGTTAATCACATATTAATGGTAATAGAATCAGTATTTATAATACCATGGCATTATAATTACATGACCAAGGTTTCTGCCACAAACCAGCTATCTGACAGAGATGTGTGATTCCTAAGGTGTTTTCCTCTTGTCTGTGAGATATTCTGAAGGCAGCGTCTTTGCAAATAACAAGCCTCACACACTCACAGCTTCTCATGCTCCCTCTTTCTCACACACACTCACACACACACATAGTCTCTCACACACCCACACACACAATCTCAAACACAGCCGGATTCCCACAAAGGCAGTCGTTCCAATTCAAGAGGGGTGGGGTGGGGGGGGGCGGTGGTGGTGGGTCAGCACTATCAGCTTTATCATTTTAGGATTAGGAAACATCTGTTTTTCAGATTCCCTCAGTGTTTCCATGTGTATTCACATGTGTATTTACCGCATTGGAGAGGAAAGCATGAAAGCTTTATCCAATATGCATTTCCAGGTAATCTTGTTAGAACAGCATTTTCCTTATTCTACAAATCCTCTTTATCCCATCGCCAAGGTGAAAGCGAAATAAGGCATGTGGAAAGGAAAGTATGGAAGTGTATGTGTGTGTTTGAGCTGGTATGGGCACATGGCGACTGTGCTGCCCTGATTAACCCCTAATCTTAAATGACACAGCTGAGTCCTCTCCAACAGTCACTGGGAGGTGTCGCCATGACAGAGAACTGCCACTGTGACGCCATGGCAACGACACAAACCGCTGTTTACACTGTATAACATCACATATCACACCAACGGGCCAATCAGATAAAAGCTGGATAGCAATACAGATGCGAAAACACAGAATTGTTCACCATAAAACACACACACACACAAACTAAACACAGTGTGGCTGTGACTGGAACACTAAAATCAGCACAATTTACAGCCTCACCAGGTCAATGAGTGTTTTGTCCATTGTAGCTGCAGCAGCAGGTGTTAAAGATAAGGCTAACAACATGTCCGCCTGGCCACTCCCCAGAGACCCAGAGGGGAGGACACAGTGGGAGGATGCTGTCTGCATGCAGAGGTCATTGTCCTCTCTGCTCTATAAATCAGCCCAGAGAGAACCGAGGGGTAAAACACAAACCCAATTCCCCTATAAATCTATAATACCAGGAGCTACTGTGCACAATACCAGGAGCTACTGTGCTTATTAACGTAGACCTATATGGTTAGGTGTAGCTCTGGCCACAATCAAGGATCAGCTTATCCAAAATCCTAGTCCAAAGAGAAAATAAACTTCCAAACAGACCATAGATGAGTGTCATGACGTCACGGTCAGATGGAGTCTCTAACCGATTGTTTTAAAGTATTCTTGTGTGGTGTGGCTATCGTCCAGCTCACTGACTGAGGCGAATGAATGATGATGACCGCGGTCAAATAAATCCAGACAGAGGCACTGGTAGGCATGAATACAACCCCGCTTGGCTTTATTCAGCTCCTTGTCTCGCAGTGTTCCGCATCTGTAAACCCTATTTCACATTCCAGTAGAACAAAGCCTACCAATCCTCCCTGAATCTCTCCTCAGGAGCTAAGGCCAGGACCCTGGCTCAAGCCTTGGAACCCAGCTTACAGTTTATTATTCCCCCGTAGGCTAAAGTGTTAATGCCATGCTCTGAGGCAGCTTGGACTGACATGTATCCTCCCTCCCGTGGTCTGAAACTAGCTGCATCCCCGGGCCAAATGGAGCAGTTCCCTGTCCACCTCAGACACACATCCGCATTGTGCTGGGTCACGGTTTGGCTACTAAACGCAGAGGTAGGAAGCATCTCGGTGGGATAGAGAACAGAGAGAGGAAGGGATGAAAGGGGATCACACTTCGCCCCAACATAATTTATTTTCTGACCTCTAAATTCACACATCAAATGGTTTGCATTGAGCCCAATCTATAATGTCTAAGATCAGGAGAGCGATGCAGAGGAAAGGGTTTCGGTATGTGTCACATCAGATGTGATAAACCCTTCGAGAGTCAAGGTGATGATTGGGACTGTAGAGAAAGAGTGAGGTGAAAAACTGAGAAAATGAGGAGAGGGAAAAGAGTGATGGGGGAGAGCCAGAGGGAGGGGAAATAAAGTGAAATGGAGATAAAGTGGGGGGGGGGGGACAGAAATAGATCCCTGTGATCTAGCTATTCCACCCTGGAAATCATTTCCATTTGCTTTTTCACTCAGGGGTCCACAGTGAAGGAATGTTCCACACACTCCCCACACACACTAAATGGAACCACCTCCACCCAATCAACACGACCGTCTCCTCTGTGCTTTAGCTCTTATTGCGAATGAATGGAGAGAAGAAATGTGCCGTCCAACACACAAAGTCCACATCACGGTTGTATCGACTGGGTTTTGGGGTACAAGGCAACTGTTGGTTCTGAATGGATGAGAGTTATAATCCCAATATCAATACAAGGGGTCACTGGCATTTTGCTCTTCAAGTTTTTGCCGCTCAAGTGTTTTCTTCAGGTTAACAACTGACCACAGGTGGATTTCGGATGTTTGTCATTCACTGGCTGAACATGTAGAATCCATCCAGCGTGTGTGTGTGTCTTGAATACCAATACTCAGCACCCGGATTCATCACCTTCCTGGAGGACAAGGATGATTGAGGCTGGTTTTCACTTCAGCTGTGTCACTTCATAGGTTGGCAATTTGTCAACACAACAAATGAGACCCACTCCAACACAAATGGATGATGCAGTGTTCACCTAACAACCAAGTCCATACTATTATGAAATGGCACAAGCAAGCTTTTATAATATAAATTCTGGGGCCTGACAAAACATTCATCCACACATTGTAATGCTGTCTCATTAGTAGCGCTGAGGGACAGTGAACGACTGGAATTAGGAAGGAGAAAGACGTGACACATATTTGAATCAGGTGATTATTCTACTTAGCCTCCCAACGTTAGCATCCGCTAGTCGATCTCCCCTTAATTTGCTCAACGTTATTACCTCCAGGACATTCCTCGGTAAACTGGTGCTCTCTAAATGAACTCATCCTAGGGATATCAGTGTAGGAAAGATGGGGAGAATTAAAATGAGGTGGAACTGATAACACACAGGTTATCGTCCGTCACTGTAACGAACTCAAAACAAAAAACAGTGGAAATAAGGTATTCTAGCAATTTAAATAAATTATTATATACTATTCATGCTATACTAAATAGATTTAAGATTGGATCTCAGATTTCTTCCATCAAACACAGTCAGCCCTATTTTGCTGTATGATCTTTGCCCTTCTGCTCAAGGCAACCACTTGACTTTGACAGTTACAGCAGTGAAGTGATGGAGCTCGTGGCGCTGAAGCGTTGAGCTCACCTGAGGGGTGTCATCATGGGGAAGGCAGGGAAGACCACCAAAAGCTACGGTCATCTAGGTTCAGGTGGTAAAGAGCAATGAACGGAGCAGAATGCCTTCCTGACCACGAGGACACGACACGCCCCTCTCACACAGGGAGAGTTAGGGAAATACATCCCATTTCCTGGCACTCGCAACCCTGTAACCTTTCCCGGCTTATCACCATGGTGATTATGCGCCTCGTGATTCTGGCCACCATGGACCTGCCCCCCCCCGTCCCTGGCTGGCAAGATAACACATTGTGACCAATTGATTTGTAGCGTCATACTGAATCCCCCGTGGCTATTCAAGGGGGATTTCTCTCACAGTTTGCCCTACATCAATACACCAGGATTCAATTCCGCCTGTCAGTTAATGTGACTTAAGGCTTCTCATTCCCATTTCCAAATGACTGATTGTTTTCTTATAGACGAAACATTTAAGTTGCAATTTAGAGGACCTGGAATTAATTAAAATAGAGGTTTCTGGATTGCCTTTGTTGGGTTCCTTCTTCGTTGAGTGGATTGGGCCGTAGTGAGGACACTTTTTTCTTAAAAAAAATACTTTCCCACACTACTATGTATGACTTAACCAGTTGACAATTGTTTTCGTGTGCAATCGAGGTCCGTAAAACAGTGCCAATGTTGACATCATGGTACTACCTGTAGCTTACTCCAGGATCATACGATTCACTTTATCTTATGTATCTATCACTTCCCCATAAGAATCAAAGCACCCACCGCCTACAGATCTCTCTGCTGTTTACTTACATTTGAGTGTGTTGAAGGCCAGCTCGTACGCACTCTGTTGGAAGGCCTCATCCTTGACCTCAGGTAGGGTCAAACCCAGCCGCTTGCCATAACTGACCAACTGGTGGGAAGCAGGTTTCTTGGGGTGATTGTTTTGGAAGATGACTGCTGCCAGCAGGTAGACCGGATCCGGAAAACCCACGTGGCCCTGGCTAGTTGTGGGGGGCTCTGTGGGTAGGGCTGGGGTGGCCTCTTGCCCAAGTCCAGGTTCATCCAGCAGGCTCAGGTTTTTGAATCGGGATACCTGGGAGCCACTGGATGTATTGGATACGGAAGGCTGTTGTGAGTCTGTGTTGTGTTTCACCATGTTGTTATGGCTGCCTGGTCTCCCAAGACTCAGCGTGAGAACAAACCACAACCCCCGTCCCGTCACTCTGGGACTGAAAAGACAAACACACACACACTGTACAAGAAAAGTCAGATGGTGGTAACCGCATAGTTTTGACAAGAAAAATGTGTCACTGCTGAAACTGAAAAGAAAACAGTAAAAATATTAATAGTGGATAGTAGTAGTTTTAGAATAAGTTGTATTATTTCTTTCATTTTGATTAGTAAATAAGTAATACTGACTTGTAAAAATTAAAGAAATAACTGTTATCAATTGAATTGCATAAACTTTGACTTTAGATAAACTGTTGCTAGTAAAACTGTAGTAATTAGTAGTAACTACTGGAACGGTAACTAGTACCTAATAAACAATACCTAGTTGCTTGCAAATCATGACTAGTCAGTTCAATGGAATACAGGTTAAAATGCCTTGCTATAAAATTCCCAATAGAAACGAACAACAGCATTAAAGCTTTACAAAGATAAGCATGTTTTATTTTACATCAGTATGTCAGCTATAAAATTCCCAATAGAAACGAACAACAGCATTAAAGCTTTACAAAGATAAGCATGTTTTATTTTACATCAGTATTACATAACCATAATTAGACAGAAATCTGAAAATGAGTTTGATAACTATTCATCATAATCTGTTCACTTACACCTCATGACCAGGGTTTGATAACTATTTATCATTATCTGCTACACCTCATGACCAGGGTTTGATAACTATTCATCATTATCAGCTACACCTCATGACCAGGGTTTGATAACTATTTATCATTATCTGCTACACCTCATGACCAGGGTTTGATAACTATTCATCATTATCAGCTACACCTCATGACCAGGGTTTGATAACTATTTATCAGTATCTGCTACACCTCATGACCAGGGTTTGATAACTATTCATCATTATCAGCTACACCTCATGACCAGGGTTTGATAACTATTTATCATTATCTGCTACACCTCATGACCAGGGTTTGATAACTATTCATCATTTTATGCTACACCTCATGACCAGGGTTGGATCTGTACATCGATGTGGTACGGCAGGTGTGTTACACATGTTCAATGATTCCAACCAATGATTCCAACTGTGCTTTTCCGTACTGGGGAACTTGTTGTTGTGTTCCTCAAACCATTCCTGGACCATTTTTGCTTTGCGGCAGGGCGCATTTTCCTGCTGAAAGAGGCCAGTGCCATCAGCGAATACCGTTTCCATGAAAGGGCAATAATGCTTAGGCAGGTGGTAGGTGTTAAAGTAACATCCACATGAATGGCAGGATCCAAGCTTTCCCAGCAGAACATTACCGAAAGCATCTCACTGCCTCCGCCGGCTTACCTTCTTCCTATAGTGCACCCTGGTACCATGTGTTCTCCAGGTAAGCAACGCACCCGGCCATCCACGTGATGTAAAGGAAAATGTGATTCATCAGACCAGGCCACCTTCTTCCATTGCTCCATGGTGCAGTTTTGATGCGCACATGCCCGTTGTAGGTGCTTTCAGCTGTAGACAGGGGTCAGCATGCGCAACAAACTGCAATGCACTGTGTGTTCTGACACCATTCTATCCCAACTAGCATTAACTTTTTGCTGGTTCAGCAATTTGTGCTACAGTAGAGTGTCTGTTGGATCTGAACACGGGCCAGCCTTCGCTCCCCACTTGTATCAATGAGCCTTGGCCACCCAGGACCCTGTTCACGCCGGTTCACCACTTTTCCTTCCTTGAACCACTTTTGTTAGGTACTGACCACTGCAGACCGGGAACACCCCACAACAGCTTTGGAGTTTTGGAGATGCTCTGATCCAGTTGTAGATCCATAACAATATGGCCCTTGTCAAAGTCTCTCAGATCCTTATGCTTGCCCATTTTTCCTGCTTCTAACACATCAACTTTAAGGACCGAATGTTTACTTGCTGCCTAATATATCCCACCCCCTGCCAGGTGCCATGATGATGAGATTATCAGTGTTATCTTGTTCAGGATCCGACTCAAATTAAGTACTGCTATCGGCACAACACGCCGCATAATACTAATATGGAAGTATCCTATTTTTAAAATAGTATTCTATTTTAAATGTGGCCTAGGTTTTTAAGGCGGTCTAAGCCTCTGCCTCTGAAGCACATGTACTGCAGTAGCCTGGGATACAACCCAGCCCATCACTCTTTCAGCATTACTGTTACAACCCAGCCCATCGATCTTTCAGCAAAAACCTTTTCACCCCTATCGTGTATCAACATTGGGCCAACGACCCACGTAAAACCTGGCCTAGACCTATAAAACAGGACCCTGGAACATAGCCTAGTTGTTACCTCGTCATTTGTCTCTCCTCGTTAAACGTTATAATAAAGCATAAAATATCAAATATAATTATAGTCTTACCACTTTTAAAGAGAAGATATGAAGTGCTAGAAGATGTTCACCTCCTTGTTTAACATGCATTGAATAATCAATAAGTAGAATCACTATCATACTTTATCCAGCCATTACGTGTTTCGAGTGGTTTTGATTTCAGGGGTCGGCACATGTATTATTACATACAAAAACATGTCTTTTGAGATTTTTTTTGTTGGAATATTGATTGATTTTTGCACTACAGTGGGCTCTGGACAGAAAATGTCTACATACATGCTTTCTAAGTCAGTTTTTGGTACAGCCCAAAATGTTTTTATATTTGTAAAATGAAACAAGGACTTTAAAGGTGCTGAAAAAGTGTTCCATTCCGGCATCTGTCTGTACCAATTTAAGTGGGTTTCTCCCAGTCTTTTTTCTAATCTGTCTAAATAATACTTATAAGACATGTAGAGGTGGAAGTCCAAAAAAAGTTAATTAATATGTTGGATTTTACCCATGTAGAGGTGGAAGTCCAAAAAAAGTTAATTAATATGTTGGATTTTACCCATCAGCATTAGTTAACATTCACTAAAAGCCCCTTTGCATGCACATAAAGTTCATAAACATCACCTGAAACACCAAAAAGTATGGATCACTGTCTAGAACACGTTGGGTGTTTCTGCGAGTACTCATTATTCTGTTTTTAAAACACTTTCCGTGTGTCTAAAAAATCATTTTCTTTACATTCAAACACTGCACAACGGTAGCCAACTTCATTATTTTGCTACATATTCTTTGTGCTTTGAGTGTTTCTCCTCTGAGCTCCAAGTTCCAAAACCACGTCTGATAACACAGCATAGACTAGTGTATTGTGTTGTACAGGCTTAACAATATCGGTGTACTGAAATAAAATAACCACTTAAAAAATCAGTTGAAATGGAGGTTCAGGCATCACAATGTCTGTAAATTATTAACAAATGTGCTTTATTTTAACATAGTATTAGACCTGCAATGTAGCTAGCTAGTACTGTAATATTGTACAAAATAACAGGCAACTTAACTTGCTACACTGGCTCCTGGACGAATCTTTACCTTCAGAGGGGCTGGACGCCAGAGACGTCTCCAGACGTTTTCTCTCAGATATCCAGTAACCAGCACATAGCAATGTATTTCATAATGTCCAAACATATGTTTAGGCTCAATAACTCGCTGTGTGACCAAAAACTGAAGAAGACGTGAAGAACCTCAATCTGAATCAACGAAACTTCTTTTCGTTGAAGGGCAAGACAACGCAAGAGTAGTGTAACTTTTGCTATCCAAACAGAAGTTGAAAAAAATCCAGCATTTATACTTTTAACAGTTTACACCATATAATTAAATATATAGTTAAGGTAAAAATTCTTAAAACACAATATCATTGTAGGACCCTTGGGCATGCCTTCATCACCATGGTAACTATATGCTAATTACTGAAATAAATCCCGAGATTTACGCGCACTGTATTCTGATGAAACAGGCCAATTACAACAATACAATTCACAAAATCCATCCAAAAAAGTGTTTTATCAAAAAGCCTGTTAGCGTAACACAATAAACTCCTCTTCTCAGCACGTTACATCGTCACTTCTGGCACTCCTTTCATTTCCCCAAGGTCTCCACTCAATTCGGGAACATAAACCTGCGTCAGTTGGCACATAAGTTAACGTCTAATTCCTTTTCAGTTCTCACAGCCTCCGTGTCTCCAATACAGCCCTCCGGTTAATTAATTACTGGCATGCTTGCCTATCAACTAGTTTAAATTTAATTAGAATATAACTTTTAAAAGCTTAAAACTCAATGACACATCTTCCAATTTGTCCATATTTTAATTATTTTTGCAGACTTTTATCTACAGCAAATAGAAGCATGTCTGATTAAGTGATTTGCTCAGTGTCAAATTTACATATTTATTTAAGTCTTTGGATCTAGGACTTGGAACAGTGCAACCTTTCCTGGCCAAACTTTCTAACTGCAAGATTATCCTGCCATGAAAAACAAATGATAAGAAATAACACAAAGAAAGTCAGCTATATTTATGGGTATGCACAGCAAATGCTCAGAAGAAGTCAGGGCCCAACAATCCTTTTTTCCCCTTTTTTTTCATCGCAACATCTGACAAGATTGCCTACTGTTGCCTCTGTGAGCTTTGCAGGAGTCTGGACTGGCCGAAAGAGCCACCAAAGCATCATGTGAACAGAAAAGACTTGTCTGCACCCTCCTCCCATATGATGCTGGTCAATTAGCATTGTCTATGGTTCTTCCCTGCCCATTTAGCTAGGAGTAGAGTTAAGGCCAACACCTACTCATATACACTCCTGCAACATTTTCTTTGTTGAACACAGCATTTCATTTGGTGGTCTCCTTGAACCTATATAAGAATCAACAAATAATGGACTGAGTTAGAAAGGTCCAACTTCAAGCCTAACATATCCTGTAAGGCTTTGTCATTTGTGATTTCAAAGATTCATACTGAAAACAAAGTGTGCAGACTCAAACCATCCTGTGCTGACTCAAGTATGTTATTTTTTTAAGTGTCCTTTACCGCATCACCCTCCAAGCAACAGTGGTGGGTGGATAATCAGGTCATCTTAGCTCTGCACAGTCAGGACAAGTGCCGTTGTGCTTAAGGCCTATATTTTGAGGCAGGAACAGTAGCTGCTCTGTTACATAGTGATTTATGATCACTGCCAGGAACAGTGAAATGTTTGCTAAATAAATTGTTTCTTTTTTTATGTGAGCATTTCCGCCTCTAAGCACATAGTGGTGTCCAAGTTCCATGTTAAGTCCTACGCTTCTGCCTGAGCATGGCGAATATATGGTCATTTTTTGTTTTATTGAGTGGCATAGTTTATGTTATAAAAATGTTTACAATATAATTGTTTCTTTTCCTTTACTAATATCATTAGCAAATTACATTATAATTGGTGAGGAATTGTAATTGAAAATGTTGTTATTTTACCAGACATGGTGAGAAAGAAAAGGTTTTGGCATACTGACTATACACACTCCGCATTGTACTACACAGAGAGATGCATGACTCCCTTGTATGTCATTGTATTGGTTAATATCGAAGGTATAGACACATTTTCTGTCTCTTTCTTGAACACTGATTTGAAGTGTGTTCCAAGATTGCCTTTTGACTTCAAGAAAACTTTCTTACCATTCTTTTGCCAGGCACGTATACTACGAACACATTCTTATTTACAGCAATGACCTGGTAGCTAGGAAATTTGCCTGTCTCACTCAGAGAAAGAACAATGTTTTTCATTTTATCGGCATACAGGCTTAGAACCAGAAAATAATTCTTCAGTGGTCATGGCAGAGAACTTTGAATGAGCCACTTGGGTTCCAATCTGCTACATGTAGAACTTTCAATCTAGAGCCAAAATTGGCACTCCTATGTGAACAACTAATTACCCTTTATAGTTCTATTGCAGGGGTATTCAAATCTTACCCTATGTAGGGTAACGTAGTTCTACCATCATTAACAAGACCCATCTGGAGTCTCGGGTGTAATTAAGTCCCTGATTCCAAAGAACAAATGCAGTGAAACAGGTTTCAAGGTCCAGATTTGAATAGTACCCCTATATAACTAACACACCTAATCAAACTAATTGGAGTGTTAGCTGAAAATCATTAGTTGATTGCTGGAGTGTTGGCTGGGGCCAGCCCACAGTCCGCCCCTGAGGACGGGGGTTGCCCGTCGGGGGGTTTTAACGGAGCTGTGTTTGCCAGTAAATGCTAAGGCCTAATTTGAGTATTTTTTTAAATAGTGTTTTGTGTTTCGGGATAAAATTAAGTGAACAATATTTTTGTTTTACATTTGAGTATAGGGCTGCAAGAATACAGAGATACAATTACCAAATTGTTTTTTCAGTAAAAGTGAACTACCCTGCTAAAAAAAGTAAAGGAACACTTAAATCATCCATCAGGACTTAAATCTAACCAAAACTTTGAATCACAGGCTACTCCAACGTGCATGAATTTCATCACGGTAACTCATAATGTGACTCAGTAGTGTGTGTGGCCCCCATGTGCCTGTATGTACTCCTGACAACCTCTGGACATGCTCCTGATAAGATCCTGATGGTGTCCTGGGGGATCTCCTCCCAGACCTGGATGTGGCTTCAGTGAGCCCCTGGACAGTCTATGGAGCTACAGCCGTCAGGAAACCGTTGGCTAGCACATGGAGGTCTGTGCGGCTCTCCAAGGTTATGCCTCCCCAGACCATCACTGACCCACCGCCAAACCCGTCATGCTGGATGATGTTGCGGGCAGCATAACGTTCACCACAGAATCTCCAGACTCTTTCACAACTGTCACATGGGGTCATGGTGGACCAGCCATTTCTGGTGTTCTCTGGTGAATGCCAATTGAGCTGCATCATGCCTGGCTTTGAGCACAGGCCCTACTAGAGGACGTGGGGCTCTTGTGCCACCATCATGGAGTGTATTTCTGACAGTTTGGTCAGAAACACCACACAACAGTATTTCTGACAGTTTGGTCAGAAACACAACACAACAGTAGCCCGCAGGAGGTCATTTTGTAGGGCTCTGACAGTGCTCTTGCTGTTCCTCCTCCTACAAAGGAGCAGTTACCGGTCCTGCCGCTGGGTTAAAGCCGTTCTATGGACCTGTCTCTCCTCATGTAGCGGCCCGTCTCCTGGTATCTCCTCCATGCTCGTGAGACTTTACTAGGAAAACACAGCAAACCTTGCGACAGCACGTATAGATGTATTATCCTGAATGGGCTGCAGGTAACACCTCATGCTACCAGTAGTGGTAAGGACACTAGCAAAATGCAAAACTAGAGAAAAATCAGTCCGAAAGGATAAGGAGAGAGCCATTGTCTGCGGTCACCACTTGCAAAATGATTCGCTTTTTGGGGGTTGTCTTGCTGTTGCCTCTCCAATGCACCTGTTGTCGCCTTCATTCGCATCAAAACAGGTGATATTGATTCACTTATGATTCTTAACTGGACAGATTGATATCCCTGAAGTTGACATAATTTGGTGTTATACTGTGATGATTAGGTATTCCTTAATTTTTTTAGCAGTGCACATCTCTATTCCATATAGAGCCTGATTAGTGTCACCCTTGATCGCCAGGTCCAGCTTGCACACCTGACTCCAACATTTAACTAACATTCTTAAATCAGGTATGTTTTCAAGAGATAATGTTGTAATACCATAATAATACTAATATCACATATATCATAAGTTAGGGTTTTACAGGGGACTGAATGACTAGGACAGAACAACTGTGACCCAACTACAGATTATTCACCTTGTTAGTTCAGAGGATTCTGGTATCTGCTTTTTCAGTCTTTATAGACAGAAGAAAAGTTGTTGCCTTGTGATGTCACTGGTTGTATTTCAACTGTTGCTTAACCAGATTTGTTGTTTTTCACTGTTAAAAAATCAAACATGTTAGTTAATTGTTAAGACAGATGGGGATGGATTCCACCCTTGAAATACTCTGGCAACTTCCCT